>SZWC01006426.1:29600-48185 GCA_023375785.1 Penium margaritaceum
GCATTGGAGTCACCTCCTCTTCAGCGGCAGCAGTGGTGACAGTCGCACCTTCTTCCTCCTCTTCCTCAGCTTCCCCCCTCACCACTACCTGTGCTCCACTTCAGCCATCATCTTCACTCGTCAGTCCTTAGGGTTGGATCCCGCCTCCGACCGGTCCTCCCTACTGTTAGAACCTTGAACTCTTGAATATTTGGTTCAGTTATCAAGCCTTCTTGAAATCAGGTCTGAATTTCCTGTGCAAATCTGAGCAGCCCGTGTGTGAGGTCTCTGACTAGATCTTCATCACACACCTGATTGTTACACTCTGTTGGTGCATAAACAAGCCTGAGTTGCTTGACAAGAGAAGCTGGAACTCAAAGGTTACGAGCCAGACGAATGGCAGAAAAAAGAAACACTTCAAACCATTAAGGAATGAGAAACATCTGCTGAGCTAAATACTAGCATCTACTCGGCTCCCTTCTCTACTGCAAAATTGTACTAAGTGTTGAGTGTCTGGTGATCTCCAGTCTCCGGTCCTCACGCCTCAGCCTGTGGTCGCCCATCGATTTCCATCGATGAGTGGTCTGAGAATGTCTCCCCTGTGGATGTTCTCGGACGAGCCGACGGGCCACAGATCCCTGGACTCCGAAACACTCCGTCCGTGCTTCTCCTTCGATCTCCCAGCTGCCACATCAGCAAAGAATTCTTTGATGATGCTTTTATAAACATCTTGATTGATGGTGGCGATTGCTCGCTCCGCTTCAGCATTGGTGCGCTCACTTGCACCGTTCAAACTGCTCGCTTGCATGTCACAGCCACTGCACAGACTTGTGCAAAGAATCCCAGAATAAATAGAGATTATCCCCATTGCCTTTGTCAGAACACAGGTACCACGGGCAGGGGAGGCATGGGAATACCCTCTCTCCTAGCCCAGACAGGGACAGGCAGTAGATAGAGTAGAATAGGTGGGTGTGAGGGTCAGGGGAGAGAGTGGCGACCTCTCCCCTGGCCGTCCACCTTTTGCTCATTTCCAAGTATGAGTTTGGACGCAAACTATGCCGCTTTCTCCGCCCCTAATACGGTCCCCCATCCTCGCATTAATCTGTACCCTCCTGGACACGTGAAGATGGCCACGTTTCCGACCGTTCTTCTGACCGCTCCTCCAATCGCTCCTCTGACCGTCGTGACAAGGAGCGTGTTCTTGAGTGGCGTCTAGCAGAAGTCCTCCACCTTTGCTCTCAGGGAGGTGAGAGTGTGAGTGGCCTACGTTGTGTGTCCGTCTGTGAATCTGACGCCACTCTATGTGGTACAACATCTGGGGGTGTTCAAGGGGACGTGCCTGATGTTTGTGACTGGATTGAAGACTGGCAGTCTCACATGTTCCCCACTCATCTTGGTGCTTCCTCCTCACTCTCCCTTCGTGGCATTGTCACTGTCTGCCTTGTTCTTCCCACCACTCGTGTGGCCCCTAGTATCTGGATCATTTATTATCGGGCCACGCATCACATGACCTCCAGTCGCTCCTCCTTTGTCTCCCTTGGTCCTGTTGGCTCTGTTCACTCTATTCGCATCGGCTCCTGCCAACTACTCCCCGTTCATGGTGTCGGTGTCGTTTGTTTTGTTGGCCCTGGCGGCACAGTCTATCTTCCTGACATGCTATTTGTCCCCAACCCTGAGGTCAACCTGCTCTCTGTGACCACCCTTGACGACCAGGGCATGGACTCCTCATCCAGCCGCGGCCTTGCCCCAATATCTATCCGCTCGTCTGGCCATGTTGTTCTGCGTGGCGTGCATTGTGACCGTCTGTTTTGTGTCCCGCTTTCTCTCCCCTCCTCTTCCGTTGCCTCTACCTTTGTTCATGTGGCACCTTCCTTGTCTCCCTCTCACATTGACTTCTTGCATTGTCGGCTCTGCCACATTGACACTGCTGCCATCCAGCGCCTTCTTTGCCTCCAGCGTGCCGCAGGCCTGGACCCTGCCACCTTTGTACCTCCTTGTTCCTCGAACTGCCTTGATTGTGCCAGCGGCGAAATGCACCGCTCTCCGTTCTCCACCTCCGAGTCTCTCTCCTCTCACCTTCTTGACCTTGTCCATGCTGACGTCATGGGTCCGCTGCCTCATGCCTTTCTTGGTTGTCTCGTTTGCTACATTCTCTGCTTGATTGATGACTTCTCCCGGTACCGTTGGGTCTTTGCTCTCCGTCACAAAAGTGATGTCACCGACGTCCTCGAAGCGAGGCTCCCTCAAGCCGAACGCGCTTGTCTTCGCCCCCTATGTGTGTTTTGCAGTGATTGAGGTGGTGAGTTCTTTGGCCCCACCTCTCGTTTTCTTGAGTCTCGTGGTATTCGCCTTGAGTCCATCGTCCCCTACACTCCATAGCAGAATGCTGTATCTGAGCGATGGAATCGCACCCTTGCTGATGGAGTGCATCCACCTTTCTCTACCTCCGGTGAGTCCCCGTTGTTTGCCTTCGAGGCTATGTCCTATATGACTTGGGTATGGAACAGGGTTCCTCATGGACCACTCCCCAACACGGTCACCCTGTTTGTGTGTTGGACGGGTCAGCGGGTCGACTTTCGCCTTCCTTGTGTATGGGGGTGTCTTGCTTCTATCTGGCTTTCTACCGACCACCACGATGGGAAGTTGTCTCCCTGCGGTCGCCTGTGTGTCTTCTTTGGTGTCTCTTTCTTCTCCAAAGCTTGGCGTTTCTAGGATCCCTCCTGTAGTCGCGTTATTGAGTCACAAGATGCCTTGTTCTTTGAACACTTGTTTGAACGTGCTGCTCCTTGCTTCGGCGGTTCCCTCTCTCCGTCCTCTCGGGATGGGGGTGGTCCTCTTCCCTCTGGGGCATCTCCTCTCCCCTGAGTGCGTCCCTTGCTTCCCCCTACCTCCTCTGCTCCCCTAGGTCCCTCTGCCTCCGCCTCTCCTCCCCTTTTGTCCGGCGCTGAACCATCAGATTTCCCTGCTCCGTTGATGTCTCCCTCATCCTCTGCGTCTCCACCCTCTAGCTCCTCTGTGCCTTCTGCTGGCAACTCGCCCTCTGCCGCTGAGCCCGTCTTATTTCTTGAGCATTCTCCTCCTTTTACATGTCCTACACCTCTTGTCGTTGTGCACCCAATCTCTCCTACTTTTGCGTAGGTGCAGTCCTCCTAGACGCGGTCTGTTCCTCCCGTCTCACCCTACACACGGGGAGGTCGCCTTAGGGCTCTCCCCTCTTAGTCTCATCCTGTAGTCTCTAGCGACCCTGGCCTCCATGCCCTTGGTCTCATGACCTCTGACTCATCTGCTGCTGTCTCTGTTGTTCATCCCAGCACTGCCCTTGGATACGCCCTCGTTGAACAGGAGTTCCACTCAGCTCTTTCGTCATCGGTAGTTGGGTATGTCGCCTCATGCTTTGCTGCTACAGTCCTTTCTCCCTTTCCACCTGAACCATGGACTACACATGCAGCGCGCACAACCTCTTACTCCTCTCCATGGGAGCAGGTCATAAAGGTTAAACTGGATGCACAGTCAGAGCACAGTGTGTACGAACTCGTGGACTTACCACCAGGCCGCAAGGCTGTTGCGGCCAAATGGGTGTATGGTCACAAAGTGAACCCAGACAACACTGTTGAGCGGAACAAAGCACGTCTCAGTGCAAAGGGATTCTCTCAAATCCCTGGTGTAGGCTTTGATGAGACGTTTGCACCAGTAGGCCGCTATACAACTGTCAGTGCATTGCTTAGCCTATTTGCCCAACATGATTAGGAACCCGAGCAAATGGATGCTAACAATGCCTTCATGCATGGTAAGTTGGATGAGGAGATTTACATGGTATAGCCGTCTTGCTTCTCCGATGGGACAAACCGTGTATGGCAACTACGCAAGGCAATCTACGGGCTCAAGCAGTCTCCATGCTGTTGGAACCAAGAGATCACAATGACTCTAGAAAGAGGGGGCTTTAGAAGGAGTCCAGTGGACCATGCTCTGTTTCTTAGCTCCCCTACCAAACCACTGGTTTCCATTCTGGTCTATGTTGATGATCTCCTTATTGCATCTCCTGACGCTGCCGCCGTCACTGCTACCAAGTCTCTACTGCAGGCAGCCTACGAAATGAAAGACCTTGGCCTGGCCCTTGTCTTCTTGGACATGGAGTAAGAGCGTGATCACGCACGTTGCACTTTGGATGTGCACCAGGCTGTGTACGTCCGCACCCTGTGGGAGCACTTCGGTCTTCTTCTCACTGCTTTCACACTGCCTCTACGCCCATGACTCCCGCGGGTCAGTCACTGCTGAAGTCCTTGGACCTCACAAAGCTGGGAGAGACAGTGGATGTGACTGACTACCTCCGAGTCATTGGCTCGCTGATGTACCTTGCTACCACCACACATGTTGATGTTGCATTTGCTGTCAAATTTCTATCCCAATTCTCTTAGTGTCCACGCGAGCGGCATCTTAAGGCCACCTTGTGAGTCATCCGGTATACTCTCTCCACACCACAGGTTGGTCTATACTTTCGTCCACAACCCTCACTCGTGGTTGATGGCTTCACTGACACTAACTGGGTACATGAATCTGATGCACGCAGCTAAACAGGGTTCATCTTCATGGTTGGTGGGACTGCTGTCTCTTGGAAAAGTGGCAAACAAAGATGCGTCGCCCGCAGCACGGCGGAGGCTGAGTATGTTGCTCTTGGTGTAGGAGCATGTGAGGCTGTCTAGCTGTGTCGTCTGCTGCAGCAGTTGCATGTGGCCATCAGTTGTATCACTCTTTGCTGTGAAAATCAAAGCACAAAGGCCATTGTCGAGACCATTGGCATGCATCACTCTCGCACTAAGCATATCAATGTTGAGCATCACTTTGTGTGTGAGTGCATTGCCACTGGCATTGTCCAGGTTGCTTGGGTGGAGACACCCTTCTCAGAGAGCAGACTTCCTCACCAAATCCCTCAGACAAAATGTCTTCAAGAGTGTTGTTTATGCTGTCAGTCTCGTATATCCCTATGACCCATGTTAAATTGCTTTGTGTGTCTCATGTGTCTCTGTTCTCTTCAGCGTATTGTGCCTTCATGTGTGGGGGAGCTTGCCTCTGGGTCATGGGGGAGTGTTGAAGTTTGTTGGCCACTCACATCTCTATGCCCCTTGTCTTACCCCCCATGCACACATATGTAGAGATTAACTGACATGACCTCACCTTGGAAGACGTCAAGCGAGCCTACCATGATGGGCGTCTCTGGCAACATGACACAACTTCCTCACTCAGGAGTGTCTCCTGGCACATGCGTGGTCATGACTTAATTCTTGACCTTTGATGTGGGAGATGCTAGGGCTCGTACATTCTTACTGCCGTGCCCTGTATCGTGTTTTGCTTGCCTTGAGTGTTTCTGGGGAGGTTGCTTTACTGGTGTGCTGATCCTTAGGGGCACCATGCCGGGTTCACCCGTGCATCGATGAGTAACCGTCGCTCGGTTCAATACCAAGCAGTCGGGCTCGACCCACAGGGTGGCGGTGTGGGCTTGCTTGGGCGTCTTGCTCGCTGCAAGTGCACGCTCACCGGTTGCTAAGTCCTGCTCCCCCCCCCTCACTCCTTGTCTTTTTGGTGTTCACCAGAGCTGTTAAGGCAATTGTTTCCCGCATCCATGGTGCATCGTGTACTTTCCAATTGCCTTGTTGCTACCTCTCACATGTGTACCATGGGAAGTTGAATGGTAATTACAAGGTGGTGGACCACCGACTCGAAGCTGACCAACGATTGCCCCAATGCCCTGGATGCCGTCTCGGACCTTCTGAAGTTTTTGTGCAGCCTATAGGATTTTATCGGTGGATAGGCCCTCAGCCCGATTTGCATGTTTTGCATTGTGTGTCCATTTTTTTATGCCGGATGCATGCATGTGACCAATCATAGCATCCGGCTTGAGACCTTGCACGTTTAGGTTGAGACTGTGTAGCGTTCTGATTTGTCTGCGCACAGTTACGGCCAAAACAATATTTTTGGGACGGTTTTAGGACAGACCTTGTACTGCCGCGTGCAACACCCGCCGCGCGCCGCGGCATGTATTTTTGCTGTGGACCTGTCATTTGTTAACTCTCTCTGCAAATGCTTTTGAAGCATGAGGATACTCAGACTTGTGTCTCCTAGCCAAACTCTTGCCGTCGTGTGTACGACCTGTGACTGTTGTCACCGTCTGACCGGGCACTGATGCCCAATCAGCGGCTGTGTCGCTAGGAAGCTTCTACGCATATTCTCAGCAGTGACATTTGACGGCTACTTCGACAACTGCGGCCTCCGATGTTGGTTTTTGCGCATCTCTCATTGTGTTCTATTGTGTCCTGCCGGCTTGTGTACATCGGCGTGCAGATGACTGACGGCGAGATTCAACGCTGCTGGATTGTCACCGGTGGAGCCAACGCACGCCGAGGCCATCGGCGACGTGCTCAGCTCCTCCCTTTGGCGACGTCCTCAGCTCCATCGGCAGGCCTCCTCGGCATTCGGGCCGCCGGCGCTCACTGCCACTGCAGATGTTGTCTGTATGCGTCTAGCGCTGGATCTGACTCTACCATTGTGTCTGCATCGTCATGCTCTGCCTAGGGTCCATGTCTCATGTTGCGTGGCACTGTTTGACATCATGGACTACCGTAGGCACTGCCTGGGTTCGGGCAGTCTTAATTCTTTGCTGCTATTTCTCTAGGTGTTTTGTTGGCACGGCTGCGTTCACATCGTTGGTGTTATGGTATGGTCCAGTTTTCAGGTAAATCCGACCACGCCCGGGTTTTTGGCTGTCGGCCGTCTGCCAGAGCTCACCGAGAAAACCTTGCATGCCAGAATTAAGGTCTAGGTCTATTTTGTAATCGGCTGGTTAGCTGAGTAACAAGCTCTACGATGAGTGGTCCGAGAATGCCTCCCCTGTGGATGTTCTCGGACGAGTCGACGGGCCACAGATCCCCGGACTCCGACACACTCCGTCCATGCTTCTCCTTCGATCTCCCAGCTGCCACATCAGCAAAGACTTCTTCGATGATGCTTTTAAAAATATCAGGATCAACGGTGGTGATTGCTCGCTCCGCTTCAGCATTGGTGCGCTCACTTGCACCGTTCGAACTGCTCGCTTGCATGTCACAGCCACTGCACAGACTTGTGCAAAGAATCCCAGAGTAAATCCAGATCATCCCCATTGCCTTTTTCAGAACACAGGTACCACGGGCAGGGGAGGCATGGGACTACCCTCTCCCCTAGCCCAGACAGGGACAGGCAGTAGATAGAGTAGAATAGGTGGGTGTGAGGGTCAGGGGAGAGAGTGGCGACCTCTCCCCTGGCCCTCCACCTTTTGGTCATTTCCAAGTATGAGTCTGGACGCAAACTATGCCGCTTTCTCCACACCTAGTACGGTCCCCCATCCTCGCATTACTCTGTACCCTCTTGGTTGCATGACGACGGCCATATTTCCGACCGTTCTTTGGACCGCTCCTCTGATCACTCCTCTGACTGTCGTGACAAGGAGCGTGTTGTTGAGTGGCGTCTGGCTGAATTCCTCCACCTTTGCTCTCAGGGAGGTGAGAGTGTGAGTGGCCTACGTTGTGTGTCCGTCTGTGAATCTGATGCCACTCTTCCTGGTACAACATGTGGGGATGTTCAAGGGGACGTGCCTGATGTTTGTGACTGGATTGAAGACTGGCAGTCTCACATGTTCCCCACTCATCTTGGTGCTTCCTCCTCACTCTCCCTTCGTGGCATTGTCGCTGTCTGCCTTGTTCTTACCACCACTCGTGCAGCCCCTGGTCTCTGGATCATCGATAATGGGGCCACGCATCACATGACCTCCTGTCGCTCCTCCTTTGTCTCCCTTGGTCCTGTTGGCTCTGTTTGCTCTATTCGCACCGGCTCCTGCCAACTACTCCTCGTTCATGGTGTCGGTGTCGTTCGTTTTGTTGGCCCTGGCGGCACAGTCTATCTTCTTGACGTGTTGTTTGTCCCCAACCTTAAGGTCAGCCTGCTCTCTGTGACCACCCTTGACAACCAGAGTATTGAATTCTCATCCAACCGCGGCCTTGCCTCAATATCTCTCCGCTCGTCTGACCGTGTTGTTCTGCGTGGCGTACATTGTGACCGTCTATTTTGTGTCCCTCTTTCTCTCCCCTCCTCTTCCGTTGCCTCTACCTTTGTTCATGTGGCGCCCTCCTTGTCTCCCTCTCACGCTGACCTCTTGCATCGTCGGCTCTGCCACATTGACACTGCTGCCATCCAGCGCCTTCTTTGCCTCCAGCGTGCCGCAGGCCTGGACCCTGCCACATTTGTACCTCCTTGTTCCTTGAACTGCCTTGATTGTGCCAGTGGCATAATGCACCGCTCTCCGTTCTCCACCTCCGAGTCTCACTCCTCACCCTCTTGACCTTGTCCATGCTGACGTCATGGGTCCGCTCCCTCATGCCTTTCTTGGTTGTCTCGGTCGCTACATTCTCTGCTTGATTGATGACTTCTCCCGGTACCGTTGGGTCTTTGCTCTCCCTCACAAAAGTGATGTCACCGACGTCCTCAAAGAGTGGCTCCCTCAAGCCGAACGCACTTGTCTTCGCCCCCTACATGTGTTTTGCAGTGATTGAGGTTGTGAGTTCTTCGGCCCCACCTCTCGCTTTCTTGAGTCTCGTGGTATTTGCCTTGAGTCCACTGCCCCCTACTCTCCATAGCAGAATACTGTGTCTGAATAATGGAATCACACCCTTGCTGATGGAGTGCGTGCACTTCTCTCTGCCTTTGGTCAGTCCCCGTTGTTTGCCTTTGAGGCTATGTCCTATATGACTTCCGTATGGAACAGGATTCCTCATGGACCACTCCCCCACACGGTCACCCCGTTTGAGTATTGGGCGGGTCTGCCGGTTGACTTTTGCCTTCCTTGTGTATGGGGGTGTCTCGCATCTATCTTGCTTTCTGCTGACCACCGGGTGGGGAAGTTGTCTCACTGCTGTCGCCTGTGTGTCTTCCTTGGTGTCTCTCCCTTCTCCAAAGCTTGGTGTTTCTTGGATCCCTCCCGTAGTTGCGTCATTGAGTCACAAGATGTCCTGTTGTTTGAACACTTGTTTGAACGTGCTGCTCCTTGCTTTGCCGGTTCCCTCTCTCCGCCCTCTCGGGGTGGGGGTGGTCTTCTTCCCTCTGGGGCATCTCCTCTCCCCTCAGTGCATCCCTTGGTTCCCCCTACCTCCTCCGCTCCCCTGGGTCCCTCTGCCTCCTCCTCTCCTCCCCTTCTATCCGGTGCTGAACCGTCAAAGTTCCCTGCTCCGGTGATGTCTCCCTCATCCTCTGCCTCTCCACCCTATGGCCCGTTTGTGCCTTCTACTGGCAACTCGCCCTTTGCTGCTGAGCCCATCTCACTGCCTGAGCATTCTAATCCTTCTATATCTTCTACACCTCCTGCCGTGTTGCACCCAATCTCTCGTACTTTTGCTCCGCTGCAGTCCTCCTAGACACGGTCTGCTCCTCCCGTCTCACCCTACACACGGGGAGGTCGCCTCAGGGATCTCCCCTCTTAGTCTCATCCTGTAGTCTCTAGCAACCCTGGCCTCTGTGCCCTTGGTCTCATGACCTCTGACTCATCTGCTGCTGTCTCTGTTGTTCATCCCAGCACTGCCCTTGGATACGCCCTCGTTGAACAGGAGTTCCACTCAGCTCTTTTGTCATCTGTAGTTGGGTATGTCACCTCATGCTTTGCTGCTGCAGTCCTTTCTCCCTTTCCACCTGAACCATTGACTATGCAAGCAGCGCGCACAGCCACTGACTCCTCTCCGTGGGAGCAGGTTGTAAAGGCTAAACTGGATGCAGAGTCAGAGCAAAGTGTGTACGAACTCGTGGACTTACCACCAAGTCGCAAGGCTGTTGCGGCCAAGTGGGTGTAGCGTCACAAAGTGAACCAAGACAACACTATTGAGCGGTACAAAGCACGTCTCACTGCAAAGGGATTCTCTCAAATCCCTGGTGAAGACGTTGACGAGACGTTTGCACCAGTAGGCCGCTATACAACTGCCAGGGCATTGCTCAGCCTAGTTGCCCAACATGACCGGGAACTCGAGCAAATGGATGTTAAGAGTGCATTCTTGCATGGTAAGTTGGATGAGGAGATTTACATGGTACAACCACCCAACTTCTTCGATGGGACAAACCGTGTATGGCAACTGCGCAAGGCAATCTACGGGCTCAAGCAGTCTCCACGCTGTTGGAACCAAGAGATCACAACGACTCTAGAAAAGGGGGCTTTAGAAGGAGTCCAGAGCACCATGCTCCGTTTCTCAGCTCCCCTACCAAACCACTGGTTGCCATTCTGGTCTATGTTTATGATCCCCTTATCGCATCTCCTGATGCTGCCGCCGTCACTGCTGCCAAGTCTCTATTGCAGGCAGCCTACAAAATGAAAGACCTCGACCGGGCCCGTGTCTTCTTGGACATGGAGCTAGAGCGTGATCGCGCACGTCGCACTCTGGACATGCACTAGGTTGCGTACGTCCGCACCCTGGGGGAGCGCTTTGGTCCTCTTCTCACTACTATTCCCACTGCCTCTACACCCATGAATCCCGTGGGTTAGTCACTGCTAAAGTCCTTGGACCTCTCAAAGCTGGGAGAGGCAGTGGATGTGACTGACGACCTCCGAGGCATTGGCTCGCTGATGTACCTTGCTACCACCACACGTGCTGATGTTGCATTTGCTGTCAACTTTCTATCCCAATTCTCGTAGTGTCCACGCGAGCGGTATCTTGAGGCCACCTTGTGAGTCATCCGGTATACACTCTCCACACCATGGGTTGGTCTATATATTGTCCACAACCCTCACTCGTGGTTGATGGTTTCACTGACACTGACTGGGCACATGACTCTGATGCACATAGCCAAACAGGGTACATCTTCATGGTTGGTGGGAATGTTGTCTCTTGGAAAAGTGGCGAACAAAGATGTGTCGCCCGCAGCACGGCGGAGGCTGAGTATGTTGCTCTTAGCGTAGGCACATGTGAGGCTGTCTAGCTGTGTCGTCTGCTGCAGCAGTTGCATATCACCATCCGTTGCATTACTCTTTGCTGTGACAATCAAAGCACAAAGGCCATTGTCGAGAACAGTGGAACGCATCACTCTCGCACTAAGCATATCAATGTTGAGCATCACTTTGTGCGTGAGTGCATTGCCGCTGGAATTGTCCAGGTTGCTTGGGTGGAGACACCCTTCTCAGAGAGCAGACTTCCTCACCAAAGCCCTCAGTCAAAGTCTCTTCAAGAGTGATGTTTATGCTGTCGGTCTTGTATGTCCCCATGACCCAGGTTGAATTGCTTTGTGTGTTTCATTTGTCTCTGTTCTCTTCAGCGTATTGTGCATTCATGTGTAGGGGTGCTTGGATGCGGGTCATGGGGGAGTGTTGAATTTCGTTGGCCACTCACATCTCTATGCCCCTTGTCTTCCCCTCCATGCACACATATCTACAGATTAACTGACATGACCTCACCTTGGAAGACGTCAAGCGAGCCTACCATGATGGGAGTCTTTGGCAACATGACATCAATTTCCTCACACAGGAGTGTCTGCTGGCACATGCGTGGTCATGACTTAATTCTCGACCTTTGATGTGGGAGATGCTAGGGCTCGTACATTCTTACTGCGATGTACTGCATCATGTTTTGCTTGCCTTGAGTGTTTCTGGGGGGGTTGCATTACCGGTGTGCTGATCCTTAGGGGGCCACCATGCCGGGTTCACCCGTGCATCGATGAATAGCCGCCGCTTGGTTGAATACAAAGCGGTCGGGCTCGACCCACAGGGTGGCAGTGTGGGCTTGTTCGGGCGTCTTGCTCGCTGCAAGTGCACGCTCACCGGTTGCTAAGTCTCACTCTCTCCCACCTCACTGCTTGCCTTTTTGGTGTTCACAAGAGCTGTTAAGGTAAGCGTCTCCCGCATCCATGGTGCACCGTGTACTTTCCAATTGCCTTGTGGCTACCTCTCACACTTGTACCATGGGAAGTTGAATGGTAATTACAAGGTGGTGGACCACCGACTCAAAGCTGACCAACGACTGCCCCAACGTCCTGGATGCCATCTCGGACCTTGTGCAATTTTTGTGCAGCTTGTAGGATTTCATCGATGGACAGGCCCTGGGCCCGATTTGCATGTTTTGCATTGTGTGTCCATTGTTTGATGCCGGATGCATGCATGTGACCAATCATAGAGTCCGGCTTGAGATGTTGCACGTTTAGGTTGAGACTGTGTAGCATTTTTATTTGTCCGTGAAGAGTAACGGCCAGAATAGTGTTTTTGGGACGGTTTTAGGACAGACCTTGTACTGCCGCATGCAACACCCGCCGTGCGCCACGGCACGTATGTATGCTGTGGACATGTCATTTGTTGACTCTCTCTGCAAATGCTATTGAAGCATGAGGATACTCAGACTTGTGTCTCTTAGCCAGACCCTTGCCGTCGTGTGTACAACCTGTGACTGTTGTCACCATGTGACCGGGCACTGATGCCCAATCAGCGGCTGTGTCACTAGAAAGCTTCTATGCATATGACATTTGACGGCTACTTCGACAACTGCGGCCTCCGATGTTGGTTTTTCCGCATCTGTCATTATGTTCTATTGTGTCCTGTCGGCTTGTGTACATCGGTGTACAGATAACTGACGGCGAGATTCGACGCTGCTAGAGTGTCATCCAGTTCAGCCGACGTACGCCGAGGCCTACTCAAAGTTTGCTGGAGCCTCCTCCCTTTGGCGACGTGCTCAGCTCCATCGGCAGGCCTCCTGGGCGTTCGGGCCGCCGGCGGTCACTGCCACTAGAGATGCTGTCTGTATACGTCTAGCGCTGGATCTGACTGTACCATTGCGTCTGCATCGTTATGCTCTGCCTAGGGTCCATGTCTCATGTTGCGTGGTACTGTTTGACATCATGGACTATCGTAGGCACTGCCTGGGTTCGGGCAGTCATAATTCTTTGGTGATGTTTTTCTAGCTGTTTCTAATGGTATGGTTGCGTTCAGAGTGTTGGTATTATGGTATGGTCCAGTTTTCAGGTAAATCGGACGACGCCCAGGTTTTTGGCTGTTGGCCGTCTGGCAGGGCTCAACAAGAAAACCATGCATACCAGAAAATAGGTCTAGGTCTATTTTCTATTTGTCTGGTTAGCTGAGTAACAAGCTCTACAGAGCTGGGGGAGAGCTAGAACTTGGAGGGGTCTCCCATTGTTGCTCATTCTTCATTCTCAATCAGTCGATTTTAGTTTTCAGCTGCTTTCTGGCACTAACACTGGCGCGCGTGTTTCTGAGTAACAAACCCAGAGCATCCAGACTTAGACTCTAGAGCGGCAGACTGAGGGGGCAGCAGACTAAGCAACGAGCGTGGAAGCCCACACGCTGCATCAACAACGCTGCTCCCACAACCTGCTGCCTAGCATTTCTAGCTTCGTATTAGAGCCACAGCATAGCACCAACAATAGAAGACTGGCGTACAGGTGCCAGACAACGCCGGCGGACCCCCATACGCGCCAGTGTAGGGGAAATGCTGCCAAATGTTTTCCGGCAGCATTGACCCACCTGGTGGCGGTGTCAGATTTTTCCCCATGGCCATAGGGCCAGGGGAAATGCTCCTGGATGTTTCCGGCAGCACTAACCCCCACGCATGACGCGAGCAGGTGAGCGGCAGGCCGCGTCCGATACCTGTAGGTGACGACGCACGTGGCAACATCACCCAGGTGCAGTGACTGGCAGTAGCGAGCAGTAGCAATAGCTTGTAGCAGCAGCAGTGACTGGCAACAGCAGAGAGCATTGGCAGCAGCAGCCAACAGTAGCTTCTCACAGCAGCAGCAGCCGGCAGCAGTAGTAGCAGCTCGCAACAGCTCGTAGTATGAGCAGTCCTCAATAGCAAGCAGTAGCAAGCAACAGCGGTGGCCAGTAGTAGCAGCGGGAGCGAGCAACAGTAGCAGCAGCAAGCACCAGCAGCAGTAGGCTGTAGCAGCTGAAGTAGCGAGCAGCAGCAGCAGCAGCCGGCTGCAGCAGCAACAGCAGCAAGCAGCAGCAGGATTAGCCAGCAGCAGCTGCAACTGCTCGCAGCCCGCTGCTCGCAGCGAGCAACGGCTTGCAAGTAGTGAGCTTGCTGCCCATAGCGAGCAGCGGACTGCCAGTAGTGAGCATCGAGCTCGGTGCTCGCAGCCCACTGCCCATAGCGAGTAGGGAAGCTCGCTTCGATAATCAAAAAAGGAAGAAAAAGGAGAGAACAATTCCCCCACCCCATTAGTAACCTTGTCGCGGCTGCAGCAGCCGCCATAGCTGCTGGAGCAGCCACATCAGCCACAACAGAACGCAGCAGCTTAGCAGTAGCAGTAGTAGCAGCAGTTGCTGCTTCAACAGCAGTCGCAGCAGCAGCAGCAGCAGCAACAGTAGCAGCAGAAGTTATTGCTGCAACATAAACCATAGCAGCAGCAGCAGCAGCAGCAACAGCAGCAGCAGCAACAGCAGCAGCTGCAGCATCTGCAGCAGTCGCAGCAGCCGCAGGTGTACCAACAACCACAGCAGCAGCAGCAGCAGCAGCAGCAGCAGCAGCAGCAGAAGCAGCAACAGCTACAGCAGTAGCAGCCGTTGCAGCCCCGTAGTAGCGGCTCCAGCAACGGCCACTGCTCATGCCAGCAGTCTTCTACTGACGTCACCACTGAAATCACTGCTGATGTCATCAACACAAAAGAAAAGAAAAGGAGGGGGGGAGGAAACTCCACAATAGCAGCGCTGTGGATAACGCAGCAGCAGCTGTTGACGTCAGCCATTCTAGGCTAACGTCACTGCTGACATCAGTAGCAGACAAGAAGCAAGAAAAAAAAAACAAAGGGGCAACAAAACCCACCATGGCTAACATCCCTAGTGGGGAGGGGTCCTCCTCTATTGGGGGGACCCCCAGCCCCCCTTTCTTGCAGCAACTGCAGCAGTTGCAGCAGTAGCAGCAGCACCAACACCACCAGCAGCAGCAAGAGCAGCAGCAGTCCAGAGGCTTCGTCACCGGCGCCTCCGACCCCCTGGCCGCCATTCAATCGCGTTGTGCCCATTCAAATTTCCCCAGGCCATATTCCTGTCAATCCACACCCTTGCCAAGTCAGCAGCTCATGCCGGAAAGTATCACTGTCATTGATCTAATTTTACATGCAGTCAATGTCAGTGAGGTGCATTGTGCGGTTGGTGCTTTAGTCGCTATGCATGAATCTATTCATTTCTTCTGTCGAATAGTTCGTACTTTCATTCCTACTTCTCACACCGTGTACTTGCGTTTCCAGAGTCCATGTCAAGTGTTCAATATGAGATTTGTGAGTAAAGTTTTATGCGTCAATTAGTTTTGATGATAACAATATGTTAACATGTGGACAAACTATCCACCAGCGGAAGATGCATGCATGGTCCGTTGTATTGGCATCCTATTCACATGTTTGAATTTTGTCGTTTGGAATTTCCAATGTTTGACGTCCATGTCCGCATGCTTCATGTGCACAATCATTTCTCTCTTGACATGTACAAATTATATGGATTACCGATCTATACAATATCACACATCGTGGTTTGCGACAGGAAATGTGGTCTTGACACGCGTTTTCTTTGCAAACTTCCCCATTGGCGTTTGATGCCGATGGAGACATGGTCGGACATCGGACTTCACTGGATGCATTCTGCACTGTGCTCTTTCCCATTGTTAATGTTGTTGCATAATGGAAATGTGATGTCTGACATGCGTCATTGACATGGCCTGCATGTATGGTTGTGGAATGTGCACCGTGTATGATTTGCAGGCAGGTGCAGGGCGCCGACTGAGGCTACGTCCTCCAACAGAGGATGCTGAGCTGATGGAGAATGCACTTGCTGACCCCTGCTCAAACATGTTTGGCGCCTCTTCCAGCAGAAGTTGAGGAGGAAGAAGCAGATACCTTGGAGGGGGAGGTCGCTAGGTAAGCTGTGTCGGAGAGCAAGGAGCAGGAGAGGAAGGTCCTGAAGTACTACAGGAGGATGAAGAAAACATTTCCTACTCTCCATCTTGCGGCAATGGACCACTTCGGGGTGCCAGCAACATCGACCCCATCGGAGCCCCTTTTCTCGATGGGCCGCTACATTGTCACATGTTTCTGCCAGTCCCTTCCCTACCTCATGGTGGAAAACTACTCACGATGAAAAGTTGGATCAACGTGCCCAACTTCTGTGACTTACCCATTAGCCCGCATGGTGTTGTTGCGCCAGAGCTAGTCGCAGAGGAGCAACGGATGAACGAGCTCCACTAGAAAGCAGAGTTGGAGGGGCTGGTCGGAGAGGAAGCTGAACTGTTAGAGGGTTGGAGTTTCTCAAGATGAATGAAGACGAGGTGATGGAAGTTGTAATGGGTCATGAGGAGGGAGGAGACGAATTTGAGTAGACGTAGTTTACTAGATGGTTGGTTTTGTGACTGTTCACAATGTGATTTCAAAGTCCAATGGCAGTGTTTCAATTACCCATACTGTTTCAATGCATGTTTCTAACCAGTTGTTTTGATTAACTTCTCTTGCTTCACTATGTAATCCAATGCATGTTCAATAATGGGTTTCCAAATGAAGGCCTAAGTTCAGAAACTTTTGAAAGTAATGCACCCTCCATTGGGACATATACTAGAGGAGTACAAGAGCAATGGCCTGTGCAATGTCTCTATATGGTAGAAGAACGCAACATAGTGAGTACACAATGTGTTCGGACACAATGATAGAAAATTCACAGGAATGGAATGAGTTACGATACCCCACTAGTGACATGGACATTGTATGGTTTGTTCTCATTAAAAGACTGCATGCCAGTGTACTGCATGTTATCGTTCAGTCACGCAAGACTGCTATGTCCCATAGCACCACTAGAAATCGCGATACTCCAAGGAATTGCGATACCTGCCTCTGGAACAACGATTCTAATTTTGAGCGCGTGCACCATCTCGCGATTCCAATCATTCTTCAAGAATTGTGATTCAGCATTGGTGTGCACCCTTATCCCTGAGTTGATGATCAAGAAGCCACCTGATACGCGGACGGCACGCAACACGAGACACACAACAACACTGCCAGAGGATGCCACGGATAGTGGCTGACCGAGACGACGGTGGATCAGGCTGAACCGCCAATCATCAATCCAAGGGAAATCATCAGGTAAGGCTCCATGAACACAACCCAAAGATAGGCTACAAAGAGTGCCATCCGACTCACCGACAAGGGAACTGGACTGGCCATGCACACCCTCACCTCCCTGAGAACAGAGCTAGAGAAATTCTGTGAGATGGCGCTCTAGGATGCGCTATGTCTCCTGATGATCGGGACGGCGGTCATCAATGTGGCCATCGTCACGGGGCTAGACAGGCACGGTGTAGTGCACAGACGGGGGTCCATAGTAAGTAGGACTAGAGACCAGAGGCACCCATCTCCAGGAGCCCTGTTGGGGAAACGGGTGGAGGGGTTTGATGGTTGTGCTGAAGGGGGATGCAGAAGAGGAGGGAGACGGAGGTGGAACCACTGTGATGGAGGCCATGGCAGCAGGAGATGAGCTGATGCCCGTGCGGGCCAAGTGGGCACGCATGGCGGATGCAAGGCGAGCATCATCACGATGGGCCATGCACTCTGGTGCCGAGTGCCCAGAGGCACCGCAGTTCCAGCAGGTAACTGTGCCTGGAGTAGAGGGTGCATCAGAGGCTTTGCCACCGCGGCCGTGATCCTTACATCGGGCGGTGAGGGAACTGATCTGCAAGTTACTCCACCGGTCAGTGAGGCGGGCATCGGTGAATTGATAGAGTAGGCCGATGCCTGGAGGTGAGTTGGCTGGGGCTGGCTTAGCATCAAGACATTCAAGTTCAAACTGATGAACGTGTAAATACAGATCCAGGAGTTCGGGAATGAGGCCAACAACAATGGACAGATAGGCAGAAAGGGGACTGTCGTCCCCAAATCACGCAAAAGGCGCAATGTGCATGCCCAGTACTTGTCAGCAGACTTGTTAGCGTGTACATTCAGGATTTTAAACTGCACAGTAAGAGCTCTCTTGGCAGCATGACCACACACTATTTCATAGTGGCAGATGAGGGCATACGTCCCCACTCGATTGGCAGGGATACGACGTGCAGGATGAGCATTGTACGTACCGATGTCATCCAGGCAGCCCTCAAGTCTGGCATTGATGAGGGCCCTCACAGCACGTGCGGCCTTAGCGGGCTCAGGTACGAAAGGAGTCTTGGCAAAAGAGTAATCTCCCAAAGCATCTCCTCCTGCGCCCAGGCGCTTGAAGCGCGTCTTCCAAGAGGAGAAGGTGAGCTTGGAATTGACATGTGGAGTAGAACTCTCAAAGTCTTTCTGCCTTTGGAGAAGAAGTACGCGAACAAGAGCCGCGTAAAGAGAAGGTGTGGAGGAGTCTGCTGCAGGGAGGAGTCAGCTATGGATGACTCCTCACCATCCATGGGATCATAGCTCCAAAAGCAGGGATTGAGCGAAGATGCTCCATGACCAGGTTGGCCACCTTGGTGGCCGGCTCCTATTGGGCATGAAGCTCATTCTGGAGTTCCTCCTTCACCCGACGACGTGCTGCCTAGGCCTCAGTGAGTGCTGCCTGTAGTGAGTCAATGATCTCTTTGGGAGACGGAATGA
>SZWC01006426.1:107058-139153 GCA_023375785.1 Penium margaritaceum
AGAGAGAGAGAGAGAGAGAGAGAGAGAGAGAGAGAGAGAGAGAGAGAGAGAGAGAGAAGAGACAGGGTACAAAAGAAAAGAGAGAAAACATAAACAGGAAGAAAAAATAATTTCAATTTTGATGATGAAAGTAGTTTTTCATTCCCCCCTTCTTCTTGAAAGGGATTGAATGATCTTCTTTACATTGCAACCTAACTTGTTGGAACCAAATAAGTTGCAAACTTGCCTTTGAGTCACGAGGATAGAAACCTATTGCGATTTGCAATTAAATGATACTACCGTACTGGAGGGCATATTTATCCTAATTAATTAATGTTTTTCTCCCATGCGTCACTTAAAAAACTACCTGTCATATGGGCGAGTCACTTCTGAAATTCCGTGCTAGGTTCATATGATCCATCTATTGTGACACCACATTTTGGCCCGTGATTGTTCGTTGTCTTGGTTTAGTGGTGACATACACTTTGTGCAAAAAATACAAAAAAAAACCGGGAAGCGAAGAATCTTGGATGCCCATGTTGCACTCATCTGCGACAATGATAAGTCTAACGGCAGCCTGCAAACAGAGATTCAAATGCTCGAACGTCATTGATGCATAGAGTTGCAACCAAGCGAATAAAAACCAAGACGCAGACTTGAACAGTTAGAGGATATTACCGTTACATCGTACCAGACAGACCTCTTTGGGCGATCACCCCAGAAAATCCAAAGGGGCTAAGTATAGGAGAATGTAAGGAACCCAGAAATCGGGGGAAAAACTGGGATAAATATAAGATACAATACGGTATTAAGAAAAAATGTACCTAGCAATAGCGACCACTATATATTTTCCATCTGGATAGCAATTACTTAGTGATCAACATCAAGGAAATATGTCACGTCCTGTAGAGAGTAACATCATGTTTTCTAATGAGAAACATAAATGAATGTTTTTAATGAAAATCAAATCTATTTATAAATTTGAATAGCTTTTCATAATGAAGTATATAATATGCTTGGTAATTACATTGGTTAACGCATGATGGACATAAGCCAATCATAAGATGTTTACTATATGTTTCAATTTTTTTCCAGATCTTCATCATCATAACTTCTTTTTTTTAGTGTACAGCTATGGAAAAAAATAGATGTGACCTTCCCATGTTCGAATTCGAACTCTAAAACAACTTAGTGTCAAAAAACATGTCATTTCCATATAAAATTCAAAAACAAATTGGTTTCCACTACTTCAAGAACGTTAAAAGATTCATCTTAGACGATGTTGCTTTATTTCTTTGAACTGATTTTCCATTAGAGCACAAGTTTCATGAATGAATTCACACTTTATTTTATTTCTTATTTTGTTGAAAGTGATTAAAGCTTTCATTTTTTACCTTTCCATATGTATTTTGTTATGGGCTTTTGCTCGTGGTTTTCATTGAAGATTTCTCTTGGATGGAGGGCCAAACAATTTTTTTCTTTTTTTTCAGTTCTGAACTGTGTTTGAAAATTGGAAATAGTATCCAAGACGTTTGATCTCATCTCATAGATGGTGGAAGCTTTGGACATGTTATTCCACCCATTTCCTACTTTTTTGCTTTACAAAACGTGGCCTTTTAAATTCATATTCTTAATAAATTTTTTATTCTACATTCCAACGGTAAACAAGGAACTATTTTCCATGATGAAATGGATACCATGATGTTTTATCCCACATTAGTTTTGTTCCTTGAATCTTTCAATTTTTAAACTAGTTTAAAATTTTCATGTTTTTCAACTTGAAAGAGACAATTAGGGGATACTATCTCTTGTTTGCTTTGATAAAGCTTACAATTGGAGAACTTTGTTGAAAACTTCAAAATATGTTGAGTTCATAAGGTAAGTATGATGTAATAGATGTTTCATGTCTCAACGGTTTTAATATTAATTCAGGTTGAAAGATGTTTTCACAAGAATAGAAAGGTGGGTGGAGTGTATTAGAAGTGCTATAGGATGTTTAAAATTCGTAAAAAAAACATATTCTTAAATGACGTACAAAGAACAATGAGGTATTAAATTGAATACATCACTATACTCCTGAATTTTCATTATTTAATCATACATTTTAACATAAGTTTTTTTAGATGCACACAATTTGATGTACTAGTTGTGCACTCCTGCATGTTTTCATGTCAACCTTCATATGGATGTTATGATGGTTTGGGGAATGAAACAAAGGAATTCATTTAACTGAATATGTAGCAATAATTTTTGCATTTTGTTTGTGAATAGTGTGAAAATTTCATAAATTTTACTTCCATGTCATTCTTGGCAGCATGTTTACCTAGTATTTGTTCTATCTTTCTGAAATATTTGTTGTCTTCATGAAATTCTTAATGTGAGATTTTAGTTGCATTTTAATTGAAATATTCTTTCTGAATTAAGGTCTTTCACCCTAATCTTTTTTTACGCTCTCTTTTAGGGTGGAAGCATTCATGTTTTACTTGTTGTGCAATTGTCTCATTGTCAATTTTGTTTTCCCAAGCAATAAGTCTCAATACGTTTCGGACCTGGTCAATGTTGACCTCTTTTCTACATTTGGCTAATGGACTAGCCTTCGCACTTGTCCTTTAATCTTCCGTTCATGCTCATTCCTACGGGGTCCATTTTTAGGATGCGTTCCTATTTCGTTGCTGGAATTCCGTCATACCGACAAACGTTACAAATATGATTATTCTCGTCAGTCTTCGCTGCAGCTGGATAGGGAGGAAAAAAGTTTTTCGTAGTTTATTGTAACAGGAAAGAGTTGCTTGCAAGCTTCCAGGAAACATTGAAATTTATGTTTTTAGTGAGCATAGATGAAGGAGTAACAGATGTGTGTTTTCTAGCCCCTGTGCGAAGTAGAAACGAAGGTAAAGTCACTTTGAGTCCATGTCGAGGAGAAAGATAGAAAGGAAAAGGCTCCTCGATCCTATAACTGCTGCTGCTTCCTTATAGTCCTTGACCCAATGAGTCACCGAAAGGTGGCGGGGCCGGCGGGGCATGCCTCGTTGTAGCCAGGCTGGAGGCTATCGAATGCGATCTTAGACTAGACAAATTGTTTGATTGGCCTGTTCTCAAACGGACAGTTGAACATTGTGTTTTCTCTTTCGGCTTTCTTCCTTAACATGACGATCAACCCTGGTATTACATTGTCTCGTTCAACTCGGAATCGAGGGGCGAGTTGAGCCAAAACTCGCAAGCAGTGGGCGCGCCTGGTTGTGGTTGCATTCGACAGTTGAACACTACCGGACACAGGCTTCGTGTACTGCTTTTTTTTTGCTCTGGGAGTTTCCAAGTTCTGCCCTGTTTCTTGCTTTCATGGTCATGTCCAGATGGAACTCCTCCAACCACGAACAACCATAAAAATCTCAACAATAAGATTCCCACTGTGATTTGTGGGAGGAGGCTGGGTGTGCCCATGCCTTCGAGTCATTGGTGCAGTGTGTGGGACCCGCCATCAGGGTTGAACGAGCTTCGCAGATATCCCATTCAAACGGGATAACATCGAGAGGAGAAATGCAGAACCTGACGACCGAAGACTAAGATCAAACGCACCCTGGGATATTTGATGTCATCTTAATGGGGCTCCGTTCTCTGGCCGTTCAAGTCAGTTGCTACCAATTGGCTGAGGCTGGAAACCCAAAGATAGTGTCTATTAAGTTGCTGTGGAAGTCACATCGCGCCTTCCGGAGGCGCGACCTGAGTTGTAGAAACGTTGACATTTGCAAAGAAACGAAGCCAGAAAAATCAAACGTGTTTTTGCTTCTGTTGCTTGCCCCTCGCCTGCAGATCGCGGGCTTGCGGACATGAAAGGGTCCATCGCGAGCGGAAGTTAGAGGCGCGATTCGAGCTTGGACGTCCAATGTTGAGGGACTTCGCATGAACCCAGTTCGTTGGCGTGAACTGGGTTGGAATGAAACCCTAAACTGGAAAACGAAGACGAAACCTCCTCGGTGATCGAATAAGCTCCCTTTTTATTCAAAGGTGGAGTTGAATCTCGCCGGGAACCTAAAAAACAACAGGAACACATCGCAAACCTGCTCAAACATCGATCGCTGGCGGGTACTGAGTTTGCATCCAGCCTCATCGGCCTATTCGGGGATCGCGGCGGAGAAATTTTCTTGGCTGCACGTTTCCAGCCTTTGTCAAGGCATACGGTGGAAACGAAGAATCAGTACTTCACAGACCTAAATGTGGACAACATGGGAAACAGCTCAGGATATGGACTTCAAGCTTCAAAGACCGTTGACCGGTCATTGAATCGAAAACGTCGTTTACAGCTGTCGAAACATTATCCGTATGGAATTCGTTACTTTTAAGCAGCATGGAGGAGCATGTGGTACTGTTTGAAGTTGTGAAGCCCCCCGGCCAGCAGCTCTCCGCGAATCTCGCGGAGAGCTGGTGCCTGGGGAGGTCACAACTAGAGCCCCCCCATCCAAACTTCTTCATTACCTACCACTTTTTTGGGCTACATAGTAAGCTTATTGCTATCACTTTTTTTTTAGCGCTTTTTTTCTTGAGGGTCGCTCGTTCTGCACATCGACCAACAAGACAATTGACGATGTCATCCCGGGAAGTTAAGAGAAACTAGGTTGTTTTATGGTGTAACAAAAAGAAAACGTCATGTTGATTTCTCCGGGAATTTCTCATCACAAAAATGTGTTACTTCTCTACCGTTATGTTTGTATCAATGTATGAATTTTTGGGTTACATAGTAACCTTATTGCTATCAATTTTTATTAGTGCTTCTATTTTCTTGAGGCTCGCTCGTTTTTTTTTTCTGTGTTATGTTCTCAAGAAAGTTGTCAATTGAGGTATATACATGTAATGTATGTGAAGTGTAGACATACATATTAACCATCCGTGTAAATTTACGTGACAAAGTGTCTTCATTGTAAACTTCGTTGCTTTGTAGGGTTTAGGTTTTTGTAGCGTAATCTTAAAGTGAGTAGCATTGTATTAATGTGTCTATTGTTGTAAGTGTTTGACACGAAGTTCAAAGAAGAGGTATAAAAAGATGGCGTACTTGATATGTTATCATCCAATGTATTTTTTTTTGCAGCTGTTTCTGTTGTGAATTCTTCTTTATGGCATTTACTTTCCCATGTTTGCGATTTGGTGATTATTTTAGTTAAGCACGAAGGATCTTCATTCTGTATATGTACATTGTTGTATAATATAATTGTTGCCACTGTTGGATAAATATTTTTCCTCAATGTGGCAATAAGCATCTTATGTTGTTATATGAACCTTGGTACACGCTTTATGATGGTACCATATTTATGATGGCATAATGGTCATTATGCTCAGAATGTTGATACAAAGCTGTGCTTATATAGTAGTAAAATTTATGTATGTATGTATGTGATGTAGTGTATTTGTTTTTCCATATGCCTCATATGTCTAATATGCTTTTAAATATAGTATGCTACTTGTTTGTACTATCTCTATGTTACATCATAATGGGTATGACTACAATGTCAATATGCATGTATGTGGTGATATAAGTGTGTCTATATACTTAAATGTCTAATATGCTTATAACAGTAATATGTTATCAAGTGTGGGTACATTACATCCTATATGGTTATGTCTAAATGTCAATATGCAAGCAACCTAGTTGTCTGAGTGTGTCTATATGCTTAATATGTCAAATATGCTTATAATTCCATTATGAATCTTACGTCTAGTATGGTTAAATCAAATCCAATTGGGTCAAACTAGAATGCCCAAATGCAATTGATTGCTATTGTGTCTACATTTACCCGCATTTATATATAGCTAAATGCAGATGTCTACTATCTTGATTGTGCTTTGTAAGTATACAGTGTAACCTAGTGTTTTAATTCTGTCATAATACATCTCTACACCCTAAAGGTAATTGCACTACTTCTATGGCGCTGACGAACTCGCCATCAAACAATCAGCTTGGGTTGTTGGGTCGATGCTTCTAAGCATCATATTGACTGTAAAGGAGCATTTGAAGACAGCACTTACCTCCTTACCTTGCTTACCTAATGCGAGTGAAGTTGATCATATTGGCATTTTCCATTGATGAGATGGACATGACTGGTCAACGTTGTTGACAGATCAAAGTGACTCATCAAACCTGTCAATTGGGTCATTTCCAAAGTAGGTAATCATGTTGGCATTGTCTAGAGATGTTCAGTGGTTGGTGTTGTATGCATTGATGTGCACATAGGAGTGAATGAGAAACACCTATCACAAACTAGACTAACTCAACGTAGCTAGGCCCAACAACACACCAAACTGACCACGACGTATCATGCATGGCTAGAGGATGATGTACATCAACGGCCATCGGTGCTTCAACAATGCAATGCATCTAGTGTAGACTGAACCGACACCCACTCAAACCACGATGACGTGGTTGGTTCTTCAAAGGGGCACCCTTCCGGAACCGCGGGGTGGTTATGGCCAGTCAGGATTCCCAATGTACCCCAACACCACATGCTAGGGACTCAATACGGGTCACAGGAACCTGACGGCATCCTATCTTATGTATGTCAACGACAAAGTGGTACACATATGGTATGGATGTGTGCATGGGACGTGTCGCCAAAGATATGTTGGGTCATCAAATCTGTCAATTGGGTCATGTCAAAAGTTGGTAATCATATTGGTATTGTCAAGAGATGATCAGTGGTTGGTGTTGTATACAATGATGTGCAAGTGGGAGTGAATGAGAAATGCTTATCACAAACTAGACTCACTTTACTCTAAGTAGCTAGACCCAACAACACACCAAACTGCCCATGACGTATCATGCATGGCTAGACGACGAAACATATCAACCGACATCGGTGCTTCAGCAATGCAATGCATCTAGTGCAGACTGAACCGACACCCACTCAAACCACGACGACGTGGTTGGTTCTTCAAAGGGGCACCCTTCCGGAACCGCGGGGTGGCTATGGCCAGTCAGGATTCCCAATGTACCCCAACACCACATGCTAGGGACTCAATACGGGTCACAGGAACTTGACGACATCCTATCTTATGTTTGTCAACGACAAAAGTGGTACACATATGGTATGGATGTGTGCANCATCGGTGCTTCAACAATGCAATGCATCTAGTGCAGACTGAACCGACACCCACTCAAACCACGACGACGTGGTTGGCTCTTCAAAGGGGCACCCTTGTGAAACCGCGAGGTGGTTATGGCCAGTCAGGATTCCCAATGTACCCCAACACCACATGCTAGGGACTCAATACGAGTCACAAGAACTTGACGACATCCTATCTTATGTTTGTCAACGACAAAAGTGGTACACATATGGTATGGATGTGTGCATGGGACGTGTCGTCAAAGATAGGTTGGGTCATCAAATCTATCAATTGGGTCATGTGAAAAGTTGGTAATCATATTGGTATTAGCAAGAGATGGTCAGTGGTTGGTGTTGTATACAATGATGTGCAAGTGGGAGTGAATGAGAAATGCCTATCACAAACTAGACTCACCTTACTCTACGTAGCTAGACCCAACGACACACCAAAGTGACCACGGCGTATCATGCATGCCTAGACAACGAAACACTTAAACGGTCATTTGTGCTTCAACAATGCAATGCATCTAGTGCAGACTGAACTGACACCCACTCAAACCACGACGACGTGGTTGGTTCTTCAAAGGGGCACCCTTCCGAAAAAGCGGGGTGGCTATGGCCAGTCAGGATTCCCAATGTACCCCAACACCACATGCTATGGACTCAATACGGGTCACTGGAGCTTGACGATATCCTTTCTTATGCATGTCAACAACAATAGTGCTTCACAGCTGGATGCATGAGTGCATGGATGGAGTCGCCACAGATGTATGGTATGCAATAATCTGCAACTTGACTATTAGGGATCTTGTTGCCAATGAAAGGCTTGCTTCATCTGTAGATGTAGATTTGCTGATATAATGTGTTCATGAAAGTGGGAAGTAACTTGTGCATTGGCTTGAATATAGTTGTGATTGTTGATCAATGGTCAAAGTGGTTGGTCATTTGGAAACCAGAGGGTTATTGAAAACAATATGTTGTAGAGATTTGGTTTATAAATGAGTTGTCGTTCAAGATTGGTCTCCATCTGTACGTACATCTGTTGAAGATTTTGCTCGCGATGTCATACAACCCTCCAATGATGTTGATAGGTTTTTCATTGGAGAATCTTGATCATTTGTGGGGCCAACCTGTAGTCAAAAATGGACAGGAAAATAGAGATGTTAGGAGACAGGTGATTGTTGTTAATATGATTTGTGGCAGAAGTATTTGCATCACATTTGACTAGAGTTACTTACACTTGACGGTGTTGGGCTTGCAGAGTATGGTGGTGGGCTTGTGAAGCGAGACCTTGTGGGAGATGTAGTGCGTCGCTGCCAGGGTAGAACATCGTGTTGTTAGACATGTATCATATAGGATGCACAACACATGGAAATTAAGTGATGGTGTTTACCTTGTCCCCACGCACAGACGGGTGCACTTCTAGTAGTTTGTAAGTTTGGTTCACTGGTCCACTGTTCACTTGAATCTGTAGTTCACATGGATTGAACATTAGGCACTGCTGCCGTCAATGACATCAGTTGGCAAATTCATTATACGTATTATGGTCCGTAGCCAAAGACCGTCAATTGCTTGTTCTGGTGCAGCAACAATTGAGTCACGGTCTTCGGGTGTTGCAGTCTTCATCATCTGAGCCGTTCTTCCTTGGAAGAGATATGTCTAGGCTTGATGTCTTGTGACTGTAGCTTTTTCAGGTCCTCCCTCTGCAAAATGTATTTTGTGAGTGTATAGGGACTATCATCATTGTAGAAGTAATTGCAGAGAGCAATGTAGTACATATGCATCTTGCTCACCGGCAGCTTGGAAGGTAACCATCAGTACTCCTTGTTCTGAATCCAAGTTGCCATGTTCCAGACACACATGTGTTTTGTCGAACCAGTCAAAGAAGATGTCGTTGGTACACTTGCTGCCATCTTGCATCGCACCTGGGCACTCCGTCACTTCTTCGTAGTGAAGGTTGGTTATCTTTGTGCTCATGTTGACAAGCAAAGTGTTCAAGAGGCTATGTCGCAGGAGCATCCATGTGAAATCAAACCTGCATGGTACAAGGGTGTGAAGGTCTGTACATTGATAGCATCATAAGCTCATTGCATGTCTTCATGACATTTTTATATACTTGAAAATTCCATGCATTGTCGGAAGTTGTTCCCTGTTGACACCGTCTCGTACGATGTTGATCAGTTCTTTGTTGGTAACATCATGTTTGGCAGACCTGCACATCATCAAAGAAATATTTGAATGCAATTGCTTATGGCAGATGAAGTGGATATTCATTGATGGTGATATATTTTGAAAAATTCATACCCCTTTTAAGCCTTGAGGCTACCATCCTTGTAGTAAATTGCATTGATGGCCACGACCTTGTCGTTGTTGAGGTACATTTGAATGTCTGGCATCATCTGACCCCAGGCTTGTCCGATCAGGGCCTGGTCATCAGCATACATGATGAAATCTTGCTTTGTGGCTGTACATGGCTTGGCTACATCAACAACACCAATGGCAATCCGAGCTGCAAGGGATCCGGACAGGACATTATGTTACTCAAGATGATATAACTCAAGCCTGTTGAATGTCGTAGATGTCATGTTTTCATACAAGTGATCGACTTGGTGGTATGAAGCGTCATAGGGAAGGGCGTGTCATGTTGTTGTTGAACAGTGCTTGCAGGATCTGGTCCACCTCTTTGTCCATAGGCTTCACCAGAGTGGCATATGATTCGCCCATTGTCCACATAAGAGTGCAATCCCGGCCGATTGTTGAGTACCTGCAAGCAGTGTTCAAAGTGAGTACATTGAGGTATTGAAATTATTTGCATTGTAATGGTTGCCGACACTGTATGCAGGTCACAGTTTGTATGTACCTCTCTCTTGTTGTTGCTGTCACAGTGTCGTATATGTCATAGAACGACCACCTCTTCCAACTGTCAACAAATGATTCCAAGAGCTGCTTCTTTGCCTTGTCAGATTGGTCCCCACGATGTATGTACAGTGGGGCTTTGAGGTTGATAACCTTACCAGAGCGATCCGCAAGGTAAACCTTTGGATCAATCTGGGCCTTCTCTCCCAAAGGCAGGTCAACACTGATGACCATTGCATGCAAGTGGTACCTTCCTAATCTTGGCTTCAGGTCGGCGATTGTTGCCAGGCGTGACTACAAGAGTTAAAGTCTGTGTGATGTGATGACATCAAGTAATTCAATGATGGGTACATTTGCATAGGCAAGGATAATACTTACATCTTGTCTGTTATCCACAATTGGTGGTGGAGGAACTGCCATAGGGGTAGTGTTGCATATGAGACTGGCCAAACATGCCAATGTAAAGTGACAAAACTACGAATCAAAAATACATGTACAATGTCAGATCAAGAAGATGACTCGAAGAAGAAACAACATAGAGACGACTACATACCTTTCATGAGCCTTTTGAAGGCTGACTCAGTGTTCTGGGGCCAAAATGTACGACATGTACATTCTCATTTCTTTACAGTAATCATCATTTGGAAATGTTCTGAGAAGTATGTCTCTTGTACATGGACATGTATTGTCGTGTCAATCAATTTACTCCACACATGGTCAATGGTAGAACCACTTTGTGTGTAGCTGAGCCAATGTGCATTGTGAAGTTGTTGTCTTTCAAAAACTGCAACTGCACAGGAAGGTTAGTGCAAACGTCAATGTTCATGTAGCCAATAAGCATTGTTGAAGACGTACTGTGCGCCAACGTCTGCACATACTGTAGAAAGGCCATTGCGGATGAGCTGGGGGAACGATAAAAGGCACACATCTATACTGATGTGATAAGAGGAATGTCTTGACACCATGTCATGGCTTCAAATCCATCACCAGCATGGTGTTGCACAGTGACATCAGATGAAGTTGCTATGAGAAGGCCTCCAACCACACCTTTGGAGTATTGTGCTCTTTTTCCATGGAGATGTGTNCGTACTGTGCGCCAACGTCTGCACATACTGTAGAAAGGCCATTGCGGATGAGCTGGGGGAACGATAAAAGGCACACATCTATACTGATGTGATAAGAGGAATGTCTTGACACCATGTCATGGCTTCAAATCCATCACCAGCATGGTGTTGCACAGTGACATCAGATGAAGTTGCTATGAGAAGGCCTCCAACCACACCTTTGGAGTATTGTGCTCTTTTTCCATGGAGATGTGTAAGAGTGGATGCAAGGTGTACATCATGGAGAGTTTCTGATAGGATGATGAGATCAGTGTTTTACAGATCATGTCTACAAGTGACATTTCTTGCATGTTTGTGCAAACTTTGGGTGTTGTGGTAGTAGATTTTGAATGCATCTTGTGCACATAAGGAATGTAGTGTTGGAAGACAACAAATCATGTTCTGTCCACGTAAGCGTTGCATCTCTTGAATAACTTTTGTGGACACTTTTATCTCATCTTCCTCATAATGACAAAGATGGATGTAGTGTGCGTCAGAAAAATGACTAAGGGCAACGTAATACATGTGATGTGGTTGAAAACCAGACAATTCAACAAAAGCTTCTTCGTGCAAAGTGCATCCTTGTGCCTTGTGGACTGTGATTGCGTTTGCGTGTGCTAGTGGAAATTGTCTGCGTGACATTTCCATACCGTCGTTATTTGTTACTGTGAAAGTTTTCTCGATTCGTTTGATTGGCGTCCATTCATGTGGAACGTTCTTGCTGACAATGTGCTTGTGGTATTTCTTGCGTTGTTTTTCTCCAACAGTTTTGTTTTTGAATTCCACCTCAAAAGTGATTACTTCATGCTGGATGCACGATGCATGGCGAAGATATCCTGCTGCACCGTTCACTAGACCATCACTAGTGTCCAGATTCAAGATGATTTGCACTCGACATCCAACATACAAACGAACTGTCTTAGTTGGATTTGCAGTATGTCGTCTTTCATCCCCAGCTTCGTCCAAAGGATGGTTGCTACGTAGTCCAATTCCATGACTTATGCATGCATCCCATGCATGACATGTGAATTTAGCAGTTGATGTGGAATTGAATAAAGAAAGGTTATGTGCATCAACTTTATCATTCACTGTGAATAAGTGGAGCATGTCTCTTGGATGGAATTTTTTGTTGCGATCAACCAGCATTGATCTGAAAAAAGAATGATCTACATCAGTGCAGTTGTTTTCATGTAGTCTGTTCAGAATTTTTGCAAATGAGCCATCACGTTGGCGCATTATGGTATGTAACTCGTAAAGTGTGAAAAGGGACCAAGGGAAATATGATGAATCGTCAAATAGGTTAGAATCATTGTCTGCATTTGGAAAAGGTTCAAAAGGATATCCATCAAGGACTGGCTTCAGCTGGAAAACATCACCAACAAAGAGAATGTTAACACCGCCAAATGCTGAGTTGTTCTCCTTCAGTTCTCTCATCCGTCTGTCTAGAAAATGCATGATACGTTGTCCAACCATTGACACTTCATCAACAATGTTGAACTTTACTGACCCCAACTCACAGACGAGTAACTGTCTTGATTCAGACGACAGAGGCGTATACAAGGCTTTCTTACAAGTCAGTTTTACTACGTGATGTATAGTGAAACCATCAATATTGAATGCAGCAACACCTGTTGGTGCTAGTTTTAGCACTTTCAATATTGTATGGTCACTGTTTGGTGCAGCATTGTAAAAACGTAAGAGACGCTCGTACAAAGCATGAATCACGGCAGAATTTCCAACACCAGCACCACCGGATAAAAAAACCCAGACTGGTTGATTACTTGTGCAAACTCTATGCATAATTTCATCAACAGATGCACGTTGCTCGATGTTGAGTTTGGAATTCATCGTGTAAAGTTTGTCGTCACTTTTAGCTTTGTCAGCAAACATGTGACGACCAAAATGCTCATATTTCACTCCCAGTCCCTCATCTGTGTTTTTTTGCATTCTATTTGCAAATTGATTGGTGTCTTCATCCATTGCTTCATGCGATGCTGGCAAGGAAGACTCAAATTCTCTCAACACTTTTTCCCATTTGGATGATTTGGGTGAAAACTCTTGCATCTTGTGTTTGATATCGTCTTCTTTTTCAATGAACATTTTATTAACCCATTCAGGTGTCAGTTCATCTTCGTTTTGAAAGGGCACAAAGAGGAAAACGTTTTCTCATTTGTAGTGGTAGTCATCCCTCTCTGCTCGGTAGTTGACAAATCTGATTATTTTGGAAACTTTGCGATGTGTATAGTTTTCAACGGAATCCAAAATGTTCTTTTCTGACGATGTTATGTGGCCAGTGTTTGATGTTGCTGTTTGTTTTGCAGGAAATGACGACTGTATGTCATTAGTCTCTTCGCAGATTTCCTCTTCTCTTTCATTTGGTTCAAAGTCTTCCTTGAAGAGAGGTCTTGTTTTCTTGTAGTTGTACTTTGACATAAGGTCAGCAAAACATGTTGTTTCAAGTTCCATTGGTCTCTTTTCATATGTGTAATTGCAGCGTACTAGATGAAGACATCTTCTGATGCAGGATCAAGTTTGTCAAGTTCTTTCTTTGGCTTAACAAGAAGAAGTCTTCTTTCTCTTAGGCTGGAAATCACAAAAACAAAACTGCGACTGGAAAACCTCAATGGCATACCTGTCATCAAGGTCACTGCTTCCTGTGCACTAACTTCCTGATCATGTATTAGAGACCTTCCAACCTCCCTGATTAGTGTTTGAATCTTTTCCTTGCCCTCTTGTTTCTTCAATGCATCCATCACTGATCTCAACGTCCTGCTCATTAATCTGTTGCCTTTGCATATGTAGGATACAATACAGCTTGCCATTACATATGCATGAATACACATTTGTATGTCCATATCTGCCTTCCAAAGTTTCAAAACAACAGAGTTAAATGGGTTCACATTTTGGTGTATTGGTTTCCGTTTGTACAGGAATGTTGCCTTCTTCAAGGACGAGCGAACAGCTAAAGTGTATTGGCCTTCGGAGATTTCACACAATTGGAGGAACTGTTGGTAATCAATATCATTAGTTATGGATCTAAGAGTTCCAATCATTTTTGAAAATGTCAATTTGTGTTGGTTCCTCTCTTGCTCAGATGTCTTTTCGTCAAGAGGAAGAAGTATGACAGTAGCAGACATTGCTCGATGTGGAAATCAAAACGCACAGGTTTTAGAACCTTTCTTTTTTTGGCAACGGAAAGTGCACTTGTGTGTTTGTAGACTTTGAAGATCGGCCGGACTTTCATCCAGGTCTGTTGTAATGTACTTTTCAACAAATTGAATGACCTCATCTGGGGAGTTGATCTCCACATCAGGTACGTCTTTCACCCACAGCAACACATGACAGTGGGGACTACCACGATGTTGAAATTCCACGACACCAAAACAGTCTTCTATTTCTCCAACAGGGCCATCTTTTGTCAGGATGACACTTTTTAAGAAACTTTTGCAACGATGATGAAAATATCGTGATGGCATGATTGGATCGTTTGCAACAAGTTTTGCTTTGTCTTGATATGACAGCGCATTGATCTCTAACTTTGTCAATTTTGTCCCATTCAGCATGGAGAGAATACCCAACAATTCTGGCCAGCGAGTGTCTGCCATACTCAGAGAGAAAAAAAATGTTGGATTCTGCTTTTTTTGTCGCAGGATGGCAAAGAGATCCTTTTTATTGTCGTCCCAATATGCAATTGACCCACGCATCTTTTTGAACTCATTGTAGATCAAATTGTTCTCTAGTAATTGTTCTATCTCTTCTGGATTTTGGAGATTTCCTGTAGTGATCCTCTTTTGTGTTATTTGTCGTGCGCGTAGTGATGCTATGTCCCGGATTGTTAGCATCTGGCAGACGTAAAACTTGAAAAAGATGTTATCATGATGAAGTGCAAACCTACGATCTTCATTGAATACCTCCCACTTGACAACTCTACGATACGGCACTGACAGATTGGACGCTGGTTCAAAAAGATTCAATGTTACAACCGCATTTCTTTTGAAGCCACCAAACAAAGTTGGGAAACATTTTTCTTCAATGTCATTGTGGAACAGAATGTCTGTTGGTAACTTTCCTTCACATGGTGCTGTAACAAGGTGACCCTTTGTGGTTTCTTGTATAAGTGGTTGTGTGAAGTACATGGTCTGTTCGAGCTCTTCATCCCTGAAATCTTCGAACAGGTCTTCGTCATCATTTCCTGTGTTCGAGTTGTTTCTCTTGCTCTCTTTGTGGTTTCTACATTCTGAATGTAATTCTGACAGCTCAGATACAAGTTTGTCCATGCCAACTGTTGATGTTTCAATACCCAGTGTGTGATAGATGGGTGAATTGTGGACAAGATGCTGCAAGGCCTTGATGATTATGCCTGGTCTTACACTGTCACACCAGGCAGATGTCTGGTATGACATTTTGCGTTTTAATGCAAGACATATAACTTCTGTCATTGATAGTTGACGAGCTAGTTTTGTCAGCAACTCAACGGCGTCCAAGGGAATTGTTGTTATTCCTCGCCTTAACTCTTTTTGCCGACCATGCCACAAAAGTTCAATTTTCATGAATGGAATGTAAGGGAAAGTTCACCTTTTTTCCAGTAAGGAGAGGCTAGACAGGTCATGCGGGACATCATTCATGCTAAAAACTTCTTTGTTACTGAACGGAGGAAGAGCTCCTTGTTTCATGTAGGAATCACATAGAGGACAAACATACTTTGTAGCATCACCCAAGTCTGTGTTGACAGATAGTTGATTTTTGAAGAAAAGTATGGAACAAGAACAACAAGGGAAACATGGACCATCCATTGCTTTGTTTTTGAATGCATGTATATTCATCGTTCTGACGGTTGAAAAAGGGAGTGGTGCTTGCTCACTCTTGATCAAAGTATCAAATAATGCGTTTTGAATCACTACTCTGTCTTGTGAGAAAAAGTGTTGTAAGTTGACAAAACTTCTTTTGTAACGAAACGTAGGTCCATAAATGTGTACAGTAAATATTCACGTACTACAACAGTAGCCATTGGACTAATGAATCCATAATACTGTTTGGACACGACGTTGCACTTATAGTTGACCAAATTGGTTTGTTTAACCTCATAAACACCTACATATTTCTTTGACTCAACCAAACAGCTTTCTTTGTATCTTTTCTCAATGTCTTGTTCGATGTTTTCATAGACAAGTGCTTTTGTACCTTTTCTTTGCCGTTTAGGAGGTGGGACATGTTGATCAGTTGTGTTTTTGGTGTATGTGGACATGGCTCTCACAACGTCAAAAGGATTGGAGTACATACATTTAGTCGTGTTTGTATCAGTAGAAAAAGAAGGTACGCTGTTTTTACTTAGCACATCCAACAAAAGACTAGTAAACCGCCGAGTCTGTACCTTTGGTTCAGCAACAAACTTTGAGTTACCGTGTGTGTGTTTGACCTCTGTCCATTCAGACTTTATTTGTTTTGTCAATGTAGTGTGAGGAACTGACACATGGTCAGACTTGACATTTACATGTTGTGCACGTTGTATCATGTGGTTCTTTGACTCCTGTGTTTTATTCACCACTCTGCTCATGTCAATAGCTGTTGGATTGAATTCACGTTGAAGAAATGTCTCAAGGACCACTTGTGATCCATACAGTGTCCCTTCAGATTCTGATTCTAACACCTCAAAGTGCCTGTTTGTGAACTTCAGATGAAAGGGTGTAGAATGTACATTCCTTGGAAAGAATACATTATGGAAACTTTCCTTGTTGTTTTGCCAAACAAAAAAGGTCTTGCTATACAAATGTGCAGCTAACAATACTTTAGCAAAGGAACCCCAAGTCCCGTCTGTACACATGTACTGTATATACATGTTTGAAGTTGTAAAACACTGAGCATGAGATGTACACAAAGCTACAAAAAATGTAGAAAAATGAGAGGCTACAAACATTACCAGTTCTTTACGAACTTGGACATGTTTATCCTCAGTTCCATAAATGCAGAATGAAAGCGCGCGGAACAAACAGTTTCCATTACCGATTATTGAGCGTGTAATCAGGCGACGTGGCAAACTAAACAATGACGGAGCTAAGCTTCTCATTGACAAAGGAGAGGTCAATGTTGAATCAACTTGCACTTCATTGAATTGATGAGTGCGACCACAACGTACTAGAGAAGTACAATCGTCATCAGCACTTGACAACTGTTGTTCATCAAGAAGGCCAAAAAACATGTTCGTTCATCGTACGACATTCTCACTCCGAATTTCTTTCGAAGATTATTCGGTCGGAGATGTTTGGAAGACGAATGAATTGCTAGTTTGACTCTCAGCCAAATACTCAAAGTGATAATCGCTTATTGTCAGATGCATGTTACTTGTGCATGCATTTCGCAGACCAACTACACACACTAGTGATCGATTACTGTCCCACACAAAGGTGCGACATCTCCGCATTTTGCTGAACATTACAAGTTCAACAACTCCACCCCAGACATTACTCCTACACATGAAATCTTCATAAGACGCACAGGTTGTGAAATTCACACCATGAGCCAGAAAGGCAAGTTCACGGAACGAGGCAATGTGATGCCCACCAAACGTAGCTACCATTGACCTTGCCTCTTCATGGCGGTCTTCGGTGTTAAAGATGTGCAAGGACATAGTTATGAACAAAGAGTTACCATCAAATACACATTGAATTTTCTTCATCACAAACATTAATGACTCACTGTCTGATCCATGTGGGACTGTGATATGCTCCCGTCTTGGTGGCGCCCTGAACATGGCCATCGCACCACATCGCCCCTTCTTTCACCACACCAGAAATGAATGTTGATGCTGGTTCTACAAGTAGTACAAATTCAGGTGGGTCCTGAATTCAGTGATGTAGGACAAATATACTATTTTTTGTTAGGTTAATCACTAACACAGCAATTACATGGCTAGAGAGGAATGTATGACTTAATGCGAATCTTGCGCTGATATTGTTGTAGGGTATGGTTCAACGTTGACAACTGGCCAGTGTCTTGGGAATACAAAGCTCGAAATCTGGGAGAAGTCAACTTGCCTGCGCAGGATATGTTATGGCCATATAATTAGAAAACAACTAGTAATGGGGTAACAAGTTGGATACAATGGAAGAGGCTATCACACGGTGGAATGTGTGACTTACACAAACGTGTTTCAGAGAACTGTGTATATCGTGTTGACGCCACCAACTTGATGCGAACACTAGCTTGTCCAGTGAATGGCGGACTTGTCCTACACAGACAACTCAACATTCCCACATGTGTCTTATCAGATTAGAACAGAGAGAAGCATAATTACATAGCAACAGTGGATTGGCCAGCAGACTGACAAGCAGAGGCATTGCCTTGTTGAAAAACCTTGATTCCCGTGTCCCTTCTGATGACACTTTGGTCTCAGACATACAAACAGACGTTGGTGCCATTGATTGCTGTTCATATGTCATTCACGTAACAGTACTTGTCAAATGACAACACATACATGCTACCACTGCACTACATTAAAGGGTTGGAATGAACAACATACCAGGAAAGTGCAGCGTGTCTTGGAATGTCGTCACATCCACAAAAGGTGGCAAAGTAGGTAAAAGCTGTGACTTGCAAACAAAACTGCCGCAATAAGAGGAATGCATGGTTCCTCCTCTGGAGATGACCTCTTGACACCAACACCACAGCTACCTTACCTTTGGTAACTTTTGTCTCGAAGCTCCAGATGCAACCTGCTTCTCGATGCACGGCACAGTCCTCCAAGCACAACCAGCAGGGTCCCTACCACCAAGGCACGATGAACAGAAAGGAGCGCAGACGACACACCTACCACATCTTAGCTAGGTTGCAACTTGTCTAACCACGCAAATATAATCAGATGTGTAAAATTGATGGAATAATCCTGCCAAGTGTATACGACACAAATTAGGTTGCAAACGTCTTTAGTAGAATGATAACATGTCACGAAACCTCACAGTAACTTTTATCCTTATACAAATCCAAATATGTTTAACATTAACTTTATGATCAAAATAGGGGCAGACTCCCGGTTGTGGTTTTCAGGAAATATTCACGTTCATTGTTTTGTAACCATATAAAACAATCACTTTTTCTCTTCTTTAGGCCCTTAATGACGCCGTATTGTCTGTGCCATACATTCTTGTGGGGACAATTGCTTCGTTAGTGACGAGTGCAAAACTTTATTGTCTTAGGTGATTCGACTCGCAACTTTTTAACAATACTGGTTCTTCACAAAACTCATTTGCCGCAAGTAGCCCCAGTCTCCGCGGGGTTGCTCCAATTTTTTTCACCGACCAATTCTAAAGCAACCGTCTGTCCTCAAATTTACACAGAAGATTTTTCGTAGTCCGAACATGTTCTATGAGGCATAACATGTCAAAATCATGCAACAAAAACGTTTTGCATAGACACCATACACCAATCTAGGTCTATACAATAAGACATTTTGCCTCATGAGGAGAAAACAAAAAACGCATCAAATGAATGGATAAATAAAAAATTAAACAATTCAAAACAAGAAAAACATTTTTCATTTCATTATAAGCCTAGGAGAATTTCCAATGATTTTGTAGCTTCAATGATAATGGATAAAGAATCAAAGAGAAGCAAAATGAAATGTTTTCACATTTATTCTCCCAATAAAAATCATTGGAAAAAACATGAAATTAAAATTCACCTAAAATAAAATTTTGCGCCTTCATTAAAGTTAAAAAATAGTGAAATGGTATATTAATTAACACAGTTTTATCTGTTCATGTTTTAAAGAGAAATGTTTCTCTTCTAACGTTGTTTTCAACATTGAGGAAGTTCCAAGATTTTTTCATGTTTATAAAAGGATGAAAAGAAAGAAGCATTGCAAAAAATAATCTTAAGGATAAAATTGTTGTGATTATTCATATAAATACGATTTCTATGGTTATGGATTCCAGATGAATGATGAAATTCAAATACTTTAGAAATACTCATATTTATTTCATTCCTTTGCAAAAAAATTCAACCCGTTTGAAATCTTTTGTAAGGATGGTTGAAGAATTTTAGTATCCCCAAATATGTGGTGGAATGTAAATTTACGTCGTTAAGACCAAATGTAATGTTCTTCATGGAAAAAATTTAATCTTCGAACATTATGTTGTGAGAGGCTTTTGAAGTTAATTAATTGTAAGTTTTCATATAATTAGTTAATTCCAAAAACCTCTCAAAACAAGACGTTTAAATATGAATATTTCCATGAATGACATTGTGTAGGGTCTTAAAAACGTGAAATGGAATTCAATAACATGTTTGTGGATATTAAATTTTTTAAACCATCCTTACAATAGTTTTCACCCGGGTTCAAAACTTTCTCAAAGGAATGAACTATAAACTAACATTGATAAAATGTTTCAATTTCATCATTTATCCATAATTCATAACCATAGCACAGTTAGTTTTATGAAACATCAGAAACGTTCTATCATTAAGAAAAATGTTTGCATTATTTCTTCCTTCTTATGTTTTCATCAACATGAAGAGAAGCTTTGAACTACCTCCATATTGAAAACACATTTGGAACCGTAATGTTACTTTTTACAACTATTCATCATATAGTTTGAGGCGTGATTCGTTTTTTTCTGATGAGGCAAAATGTCTTGTTAGATAGACCTAGATTGAGGTATGGTGTTTGTGCAAAACGTTTTCGTCGCATGATTTTGACATATAATTCTTCAATAGAACATGTTCGGACCAAGAAAATCTTCTGTGGAATTTCGAGGCCAGAAGGTTGATTTCGAATTGGTCGGTCAAAAAAATTGGAGCGGCCCCGCGGAGACTGGGGCTACTGACTGCAAACAACTTTTGTGAAGAACCGATATTGTTAACTAGTTACGAGTTGAATCACCTAAGACAATAAAGTTTTGCACTCGTCACTAACAAAGCAATTGTCCCATTTTTGTGTGACATTTTATCTCTTTCACGTTCCGGTTGCCTTTATTGAAATCGTGTTCGTGGCCTGGAGATTTTGTGTCAACGAGCATATAAGGAAACTTCGTGGAGAACTTGACAACTTTCAGAGGTCAACGCGCTCGATCGCGGGATGCTTTTAAGACTGGTTTTTCCGCGGGATAATTCATGTTAGGGTCATCAAACGCGAGATGGAAACTACCTTCCCTGATTTCATTATGTACAAGGATATCCAGGTATCGGGATATACTACTCCGCACAATGTCAATCATGCGGTAACCGTGGATGAACGTATCCAAGGGCAGACAGTTTTGTCAACTGTCTTACAAATCAACAAAATGTTGTTGGCAACGTAACATATTTATTCATTGACAATTCAAACCATCTTGCATCCTCATTCATTCATGTACCTACCGCTATTTCCACTGAGTTCGTGGCATGCCACGGTATCATAATTTAATGTACATAGATGGACCATTCATATACTCCGGACATACAGGCGATTAACCGCTAAGTTTTGATATGACTTCGTGAATGACTGCCATTAATGGCAGGGCGTACGAGTCCACGAGGCACAATTATACACCAATTGCAATCCGCAAAACTTGTTTGACAGCAACCGTCCATCGTGAAGGATGCGCATTATACACGAAGAGTATGTTTGACATTGGATTCCTGTTGAGGTTGATACATTCGCTTTGCAAACAATTTTAACATGGGAGTTGGAGGTGTGTCTTAAAAAACAGACCACATTTAAATGCATTCCACTTCATTGTTGTTTTCATTCAGGCTGCACTAAACTTCATGTGGACCCGATACGGCCTTCTTGTATTGGATGACATGTCAAACGACGCTTGTAGCAATAGAAACAACTACCACCAACCGCAAAAAGACACATGGCCAGTGACACCTGAATCAACGGCGTGTAAGTTGATATGGCCATTGCCCACTCGGAAACCATTTAGATGTGAACACATAACGGAGACAAGAATCTCATTCGAGTCGTCTTGCCCAAGCGGATATAACTGTGGCAAGATGTGGCAAACAAATATAATGGAATTTTACGCAAAAACATAAGTATTTAAACTACAAAAGGGAAAACTGAATCTCAAGTACAAACTTTGCAATCATTTTAAAGTGAGTTGTCAAAAGTCAATACAATGACACGCTCACCTTCATGATTATGTGACAAAGAAGATAAACATCATAAATAAGACCAAATTGAGAATAGTTTTGAATACATTTATGATATCCTATAGATTAAGTTGTAGATAGATGTACATATCAATATCAATATACATATAGATATAGAAATAGGTATGTATATAGATATAGATATACATATGGACATAGATATAGATATAGACAACTACAGTGATACGATGGACACACCTTTCCACACACTTGATGGGAGACATGCTCAATTCTAGTACATGTGCACTAAGTAGTCCACACATGGAGTTTGCAAGGATGATTCATACATATGGGTGGTGACAGGGACTAAACTTTCAAATCTCAAAGTCAGACAATTAGCATTTTGATCAAGGCATGTCGAATGGAAATATTGTCTTGTAGACCGTGATCGCTGGCAGGTGTTTTTGGAAATCATGAAGAAGCCATCAAGTATTTGAAGATATGGACATATGATGTTAAACATTGTTACCTTGAATTGTACTACATGCTCTCAATTGTACGTCGTTCATCTGTATACAAAAATGTGTCACAATGATTAACCACAATTGCCAAATTTTGTACTTCACAACTTAACACGAGCAACACATCATTTACTGTAAGTGTTAACAAATACCAAGAAGTATATCCTTCACATTTCAGGTTTTGCTTAGTGCATTCTACTTTCCGCTCTTTATCACTCTGCACCTTCATTGATCACGTCTCGCATCTACATCATTCAACCATCAGATATGAATAACTGCACATTTGGGGCTTGGTTAGCACATCACCCCTTTGTATATTCCGATTTCAGACTAATACAAATAGGTAGATAATCGCATGTACAGTGCTTACTCTATCTTTCAACACTTTAGTACAGCAGCATATCAAGCATTGGCCAACTGACTAGTCAAGAAATTGAATGTCTGATTGAGGCTATTGACAATTCAGTCTTTACGCAGTTTCTGTGCAAAGTGCTGTATAGATATGAAATGAGCAGGTACAAAGGAGCTGAACAAAACACTACATTACACCATGCATTCATATTTCTTGCTTATCCTGGATTGTCAATGCAATACAATTTCTACGCCCATACTTTCATCAAGAAATTCCCCCTACGGACTCGGTGGCTCAGCCCATATCCACGGCTCCCGTGGCTCAGGACAGTTCGGTGGCCTGCTACTGGGCATGCGCACTCCCAAGTTCCAAGCCATGAACTCTGGAGTCACAGGAGATGGAAACCATGGTGGTTCTACATAACCCAACTCTCGGTGACGTGCCATATTGGAGTCCCACCACTCCTTCAAGGTGACCCATACTCGATGTGTCGCAACAGGGTCCGCAACGATAGTACCCCATCCCACATATGCCAAGCCATTCTGATGGATGTTGTGATCCATGTCCTACACCGTGTATGTCAAAGTTTGACACATTCACGACCCCCCATGCACTGCCACTGTCTACACATCCCTTCCTAACAATGCAGAATAAGAATTAGTGACCAGGAATGATAGTCAAATTTAAACATTAGCGATCGACTATAAAAAACAGAAGCAGTGTTTGAGGCACAAATGAGAACCAGCGTCTGACTAGACATTAAAATGCAGAAACAATAAACCACAAATCAATCCATTATGAAGAAACCAAACAGAATGGAAAATCTCCATTCAAACTACAATTACGTTGATGCACCACCACATCGCACTGGAGCCACATGAATACAGATGGTGCTGATACTGCTTTTTCCACCTCCCCATGCAGAAGCAACAAAGCCAACGTCCATGGCTGCGCCTCTGTGCCACCTCTCACGAAACGGCAAGAGCAGCAGAAGTAGTAGCTGCATCAGCACCACCCGGGTAGCAGTGGTACCGGTAGCAGCTATGGCACAGGTAGTGGCAGCAACGGTAGCAGCATTCATGGCAGCAACAGTAGTAGCGGAAGGACTAGCAGCAGAAGCAGTATTTGCACTCTCATGCTTTCACGACCACACGTTCCCACGTCATCACGCTCTCATGCTCTCACGCTCACACTTGGGGGGTCTCCTCTTCAGCCCTCTGTTGCGCACTCGCCACCGCTGTTGCCGTCGCTGTTTAAGGCGCCGTTGCCACTACTTCTACTGTCGTTTCTCAACTTCTACTGCCGCCGTTGTTGTGGCTTGTACTACTGCTGCTGCCCATTATACTCCTCCTGAGAGGCAGCATTCATGGACGGAAGGAATCAGCGCATTACAAAGGAGAACGAGAGTGTCTCCACCATCGTCCTCTCATTCACGTAACCTGCGTCCGACTCACGACGTCTACATATGGTGCAGCCGCCACAAAATGCTATCGGCGTTGTTAAGCCGTACTTCATAGTTTTATTTTCCTCCTCTCAAACAAACATAAAGTGGTGAGGACAAATGAAAGAAGCTTCGGAACTCGAAGACACCATACACAAAGGTGGACATAATGGTTTCATGAGTATACAAGTGCAAATCAACATATTACAAAGGTTTTTACATAGACATAGATAACGATAGATGTTTAAATAAATCAATAAAGATATACGAATGAATATAGAAACATACAGATATATAGTATAGATGTACATTTGGATATAGATATAGATGTAGACATAGATGTACATAGTCTTAGACATAGATGTACATTGTCATAGACATAGATGTACATTGTCATAGACATAGATGTACATAGGACCTCTCACCTTTCAAATCATCACATACAACCAACTCATGAGACAACTAATCTTCCATACATGAATCGGTACCACTACATAAAAAATCCTTCCTCCACATTGGAATGCAAATAAGATAACACCATAACACAATTCTTGTTTCTTGAAGAACATGAATTTCACATTACCTTCACATTTCATTTGTATATGTATACGGTTCATGATTGCTATGTAACCCGTTGCACCCTAAATGTGTAACCTTTTCAACTTGTTAGTTTTCCCCACAAGCACTTCAAACCAAGTTGTATAAACTGGGTGTGAAAAGCTACCCAGTGTGGCAATCTGATTTTTTCCATGTGGCAACTTTTGGTCAAAGGCAAATAGGAATAACAACAGTATGACCATAATAATATGGACATGCTGTTTTCGTTGGAACAAAGTGAAGAGTTTCACTTTGTGACATATTTTTGACAACAAGAAGAGCACATCCATTTTGTTTATGCAAAAAAAAATCCATTTTGTGACTGAACATTGGTCCTATCCTCTTTTCGAAAAACAGTTTTTCTTGGGGTGCTTCTTACCTCTTTCCATGACTACATGAGTTATAATTGATTCACAATAAGGTTGCTTTCTCTTGTCTCCATGAAGGCAAGGGGATGATTGTATACCATGCAAACGTGACACTTAGGCCTTGCTGGCAAGAGGTGAGTGGGAAAAAGAGTCCCGCCTACTCTTTTGCTGACATCATTGTTTAAGGTCCCCATAAACTTCTTGAGAAGAAACTGGGTGAATCAAGGTCCGCCAATCCACGTCTGTGTCACCCTCGCTTGTAATTGATTGATATGTGAGAAGACAAAGCAACTGTGACAGTCAACCTACCCCGACCAAATAGTGTTCATAAACCCAAGACACTCTTTAAAAAACTCAATCGTAGTCTTAAATTCAATTCAAAGAATTTGGTTGATCTGACCAAAGGGTTTGCATCAAACACAAAATCAGGTGAATCATTGCTTTGCCATAGCAAGAATGTTTTCTACCACATAAGCCTCGAACTTTCACCCACAACCATCTACAAGCACAAGTGGGTGAGTGAACTCGAGGATCAAGAAAGCTTGCATTCTCACCCACCCTTTACCAAACGTGGCCTTGAAGAAGAGTGTCAATCCTCTTTACTCTTGAACACAGTTCAAAAAGGGCGCATTTCCCACTTACCATAGCTGATACGGTGAAATACGTCGGCTACCTAGTTAGTGGGAATTTTTCCTACAGCGGTTGTGTTCCTCAAACTTAGTGTCATGAAGACGCAAACCTTCACATTCTAATAACAAGGTTTGACATCATAGTTGTCTACGCACGACGGTAAGATATGGAAAGATTTTGAATCAGATGCAAATGTTCATCATTTTGTTTGCAAGACGGTTTCGCAACCCTCGTTTTTCAGGCTTGGTCTGTAATCGCTCCCACCTCAAATAATGTCCACAATCATTCTCTTGGCACGTTTTTATGTCCGCATGCAAATAGTGCACCATAAAGAAGGTTGTCTGTACCGAGCGAGGCGTGCCACTTCACATGTGAAGGTCAACTTCCCAACGAGGAATGACTTAAAGCAACATCAAAGTGCAATCAAACCTACAAAATGAAATACATCCTACAATAATGTAACTCTGTCGCACTCCTCGTACCAACGCCTTTGAATTAGTTCACCATCACGTAAAACCATGCACCAAACCCTATCAATCAATAATAAACGTCACCTTAAACTTCCCCTAAGGATAGGCAGGACAGGCATTTCTGTTCCATGCCTCCACCACGAAAAAACTACGCTGAAGTATTATTTTGTGACAAATGTTTTAAAATATGCAATCATTTCGTTAACATATTAAACATCGCATGCAGCTGATGAAGAACGTGACTTTAACTACTTCAATGTAGTGTGCACCGAATCACGTATGGGAGTTTAGAATTTGGTTATTCAAGAAAACTTTTTGGTGTTCTTGTTATGAGTTTTAACACTTCAATTGATCAGATAACATATTCTTATCATTGCAGAACTTTCTTAAAATCTCCTCTGTAAAGTCGGTGCAAGCATTATTTTGCTACAGCTTGGAAGCATTGAGTGTGAAATGCCTTTTTCCCACCCGCTTCTAAAGTCATCAAAGATTAAAACATTTGGCATACGGTCGATGGATAAGAACATAGTAAAAAGCAAGTCAAAGGCTTTGCCACAAGGCGGTCGTCACAAATCAAAAACCAAAAGGTTGAGGAATGTGGTCAACAATTTTGCATGAGAAGTTGCATAGTCTTACATGGATCACTTTCAGGTTGGAGGAATGCAGTGCTCTTTTTTCCATCAATTTCATCCCATGCAGAATGCAAGTGGTTCACATGGATGAGGAGTAGACCAAAAAATGTCTATATGATTTGCAGCAAATGGATGATTTCTATTAAGTAGCAAGTGTATTTCGATGACAATTGTCAAACAATTCAAGGAAATAAACATTCTTGAGATTTGCGGAAGGTAGATCAGTGAAACTTCTATGAAACCTTGAAGAGCAAGGCGTGGACAGAGGAAACTAAAACATTTGTAGGAAATTGTAGGTCACACAGAGAAGTACGTGAAGAGTTCCCTTAACGAGCTATAGGGATGTAGCCGCAAGTATAGACTTGTGGACCCATAGGGCTCCCACTGTGGATGCCTTCAGACTAAGCATGGAAACCAGACCTGGAGTACACTGCTCGTAAAGCCACTAGCTTGCACTAAAAAAGGTGTAGGCCTTTGTAGGAGGTGCTTCCTAATGCATTGGCTTATGGTGTCAGAGGCTGAGGCTTGAAGAGGTAAACACTGGAGGCATCAGAACAAATATGATGGTGATTGAAGAAATGTCAAGGCATACGATGATCTTTGAAAGTATTGATGGAATTAATGGTTTTAGCCCCAAAAGTATCCCTGGGAGGGCCTCCTTACAGCCTCTTTCCTTTTAGGTATTTGCATAACCATCTTTGTGGTTGTATAACCACCCAGGCTAGCCAAAGAGTCACCTCACAGATGAATGGATTCTAGCAACCAAAAGGTTAGTAAGAGGTTGTAGGAGGTTGAGGTAGGAGGTTGACGAACTACGCTTCAGCTTGAAGCTGAAGGGTCATAGACTCCAAGGGCCTCCAAGTGCACCTGGGATATTTTCATGGCAGGGATTTGAACCTCGTCTACCTCCATTTAATGAGGTGAGTTTTCTGTCCCTCTTAAGTAGATGAAATGTGCCACAAAAGGCATCCTACCCAACTCGTTCATCAGAACTGGGTAAATCAGGACACCTCCTCCTTAGTTGATGATAGCCGGTACTGAAGCAGGTCCTTGTAGGGATTTTGGGAGGGTTGTTGACTTGGATTCACATGATATAGTCATTTTTGGCAGATGACAGAAATTCTGCAATGGTTGTTATAGAAAGGGCGTAGTCTTGGCCTGAACTTCAAGAGGCACGAATGAAGCTTCGCTGAAACCAAGAATGCTGGGTGCGTCGGATGCATTCTTCCCTCTTTTTCTAGTCTGTCGTGGTGTCCGCGGATGTCGCAAGCGAGACTTGGCTTGCTCCCCCCCCCCCTCGCTCACTCTTTTCCACGGATACTACGGTCCTTAAAGTATTTGTGAATACTACGGGTTTCATAGTTTCCGCAAAAACTACGAGGGTGGGGTTGGGGGCTTGACCGGTCACCGCTCGAGTGACCAGTTAGCTGTAGTCAAAATCAGCGGTCGTCCGAAGCTAATGATACCTGGTTGGTGGCTAGCTGCCATCTTCTCGCAGCCGCCGGATGAGGTGTCGTCGTACATCAGATGTATCACATGAGGTGGCCCGCCAAGTGGAAAATTGACAACCACGTCAGTTCTGATTTCTTTTCCTTTTCCAAGTGCAAGAGCAAGAGAGGTTGTAAGGAACAACCCAAATGATGTAAAAGGTACTGAAACATTAGCAAGACGCTAAAAACACTGCTTGGGTTGGTTTGTCTTGCTGCTTTTTGTAGGATAGTGGTGGATGTTGCTACTAACCTCCAAGACAAAGGTTGTGGAGGTTCCCTCATCAAGTGTAGGAGCACTTAGAAGCTCATTCAGGCATCTTAGTTGACTATCAAAGCCATAGACTCTGGCATTTGAAAGCCACCACCCAAAAGTGTGGCCTTGAGGCTTGTCTTTGACTTTGTGGTTCCAAGTTTTGTTGAAAGAATTTTCCCATGTTGGCGCCCTATGGATATGGATCGATCCTTGTCCTCTGATGGTGGGCCAAGTGATTTTGTGGATAGAAAAAAAACATTGTTCACAATGTCACAATCGACGGAAATCCTCCATCACCTACTAAGACACGAGGAACACCTCCGGAGGCACCACCGACGGATGATTTTCCACCGTCTAATCTTGCCGACATGGAATTTGACGATGATGACCGCTAGAGGCAAGTTGTTGTGGATGCTCCGAACAAGGAAAAGAGTTTCTTGCTTTCTAATTCACTTCCCTTGCTTTCAAAAGAGGCACTTACGGAACAGATAATAGAGGTGGCACCGATGAACATGGGACAAGTGGAGTCATTAACTCCAATTCTGTCGATGGGTGCAACAAAGACGAAGCCTTCGTGCAAGTTCCTAGCCGTGGATGTTCTTACTCTGTGTTTGGGCAAGAGACGAGGAAAGCGTTGTTATTTGGTTTTGCTGCACAAAGATAGTACTGCAAGGAGCGTTGTGACAATGATCAGAGACTAAATAGATGATGACACTACATGTTTGGTGCCTCTAGAGTACACGTGGAAGCAATGGGCCCGGCTGCAATGGGAAAGGCAGCTTAGGATATGTCGATTGGAGAGGGATCTGATTGTGGAGACATTGTCTTATCGGTCGCTCCTGATACGAAATCCATGGGGAGGTGGTTGTCGCGTAGGGTCTTCTCATTGGGGTTGTGGTGATGGATGCTGGCTTCCATAGATATGACCTTGATCTTCAAAGCTGATAATGATTTCTTTCTTTTGATCTTATGGAAATTTTCCTAGCTCCACAGAAAATGGTGAGCAGTTTTGATGGCCTTTGCGAGCAAAGGAGAAGTGTTGAACACCTTCACTGAGACATCAAACAGATGGAAACACCTTGTCAGTAAGGGAGAGTGATGCCGCACGGAATATTTTCTCTCCAAATCAATGTGCAAGCTAGCCAGTAGTGTCTGAATGCGTTAAATGGTTGCACCATCACTAGATTTGTATTCTACTCTTGAAACATCCACCGTAGTGATGCTTATTGCATATACGGGTAGATGTGCTGAATTTTTTACTTTGTTGGCCGCAATTGCAGATGATGGAACTGTCATAGTTGACGTAGAAGAAGCTTCTCCCTCTTTTGGTCTATTTTTCTAAGTTGAGTGGAATACTAGAGCACTATCCTCTAATATCTTGGAATCTTTTATAGTTTTAAGAGCTTTGCGCTCCCCTATTCCAACCTCATCATCTGACAGTGTTGTGGCAGTTGAAATAGAAAGAACTTCATGCTCTTCTTTTCCAGCTTTATCAGCTGGCAGTGGAGTGGTGGTTGAAGCGCAAAGAGCTTCATGCTTTTCTCATCCAACTTGGTTAGCCGGTCAATTAGTGGTAGTTGATGCAAAAAGAGCTTCATGCTCTTCTGTTCCAACCGTGTTTGCTGGTTTGTTGCAAGAAGTGGCAATAGTGTCCTCTACCGTTGTACAAAATTCTGCCGTTGTTCCAACTTCGTTAGCATGTGTTTTGTAGGATTTTGTAGCATTGCTCTCTACCATTATGGAGATATTTGCTACAACTTCAGCTTTGTCAGCTGGCATTGTGTAGAGTGTTACAAACGTGTCTATTGCTGTTGCGGATAAATGTGTTGCCACCCCAACTTCATAAGTTGGTAATGTATAGAGTGTTGCAGCCATGTTTGGTGCCGTTGCAAAAACATCTGTATTCACTCCAGCTTTGTCAGCAGCTAATGTGTAGAGTGTTGTAGCCATGTCTGCTATCCTTGGGGACACATCTGCTGCTACTAAAGTTGTGTCATTTGGTAGTGTGAAGAGTTTTGAAGCCATGTCCACTATCATGGATAATGCTTCTACCGATCCAACTTCTTCAGCTGGCATTTTTTAGTGTTGCAGTCGTGTTTACTACCTTTGTAGATTGACTTGTTGATTTTCCAGCATTTTTTAGCTACCATTATGTAAGAGGGAGTACATGAATCTGCTACTTGTGCCTGACGTGTAACTTGGTTTTGCAGGCATTTAATGTGAACCTCGAACGTGAGGTAGAGATCCCAGAGCCGTTGGGTGAAAACACATTAGAGTGTAGAGATGTTCACCATCTGTTGCACATCGTGCGAGGGTAAGCTTGTAGTCAAAGCATACTGTTGAACGCGTTGGAAGTTTGCAACCATGTCCACATTTTAGATGTCTTCTACCTTGCCTTCCATGATTTTGCGTGTGTGGTGGAGCCCTTCTTTTCTTCGAAGGCCGTTGTCGTGCTCTAATACCATGTTAATGCGAAAGGTGCATGGGTAAAACTTGTATGGAACAAGGAAAAGCAAGGTGTGGACAGAGGAAACAGAAAATATCTATGAAAAACTGTAGATCACACGGAGAATTACACGAAGAGTTCCCTCAACTAGCTACATGGATGAAGCCACAAGTGTAGACTTGTGGACCTACAAGGCGCCTGCCCTGAGGCCTTGAAACTAAGTCTTGAAAAGCAGACCTTGATCACACTACTCGTACATCCACTAGCTTGCACTGAAGAAGGCGCAGGCCTTTGTAGGAGGTGCTTCCCATGGCATTGGCTTATAGTGTCAGAGGCTGAGGCTTGAAGAGGTAGAAACTGCAGGCATCTAAAGGAATCTGATAGTAACTGAAGGAATGTCAAGGCATATGATAATCTTTGAAGTTATTGATGGACTGAATGAATTGAGCCCCTTTAGTATCCTTGGGCGGTCCTCCTAAACACTCTTACTTAGGAGGTTAAAGGTAGTTGCATAACCACCTCGGTGGCTACATAACCACCTCAGCTAGCTGAAGAGTCAAATGGAAGATGAATGGTTGCAAGTAGCTGAAAGGTCACCAAGAGGTTATAGGATGTTGTGGTAGAAGGTTGACCAACTACCCTTGAGCAAGATGCTCAACGGTCATAGACTCCAAGGGCTTCCAACTTCACCTCCGATTTTTTTAAGGCAGGGATTTGAACCTCGCATCCCTCCATGTGTGTGTGTGTATGTGTGTGTGTGTATGTGTGTGTGTGTGTGTGTGTGTGTGTGTGTGTG
>SZWC01006427.1:21712-51453 GCA_023375785.1 Penium margaritaceum
TCTCTCTCTCTCTCTCTCTCTCTCTCTCACGTTCACACTCACACACACTCACACCGCACACACTCACACTCACACTCACACTCGCACTCGCACACACACACTCACAATCACACTCACACACGCACGCGCACTCGCATGCGCACGCGCGCGCACACACACACACAAACACAGTCGCCGCACCTCTCTTCACCAGCTTGAGGGCTTTCTTGTGCAGCTTCTTAGTCACCAGCGGCTTGGCAATGGGGATCACGTTCTCCCACTTTAGCCTCTCCTTCTCCGCCGCAGCCTCGTCCTTTCCCTTGCCCGCCTCTGCGTCCTCCCCGCCCTTCCCCTCCTCCTCCGGCGTCGACCCCGCTGCAGCCTTCTCTTTCTTGTTCTCCTTCTCCTTCTCCTTCTCCTGCTTCTTCTTCTTCTTCTCCTCTTTGTCTATTGACTTGGCCATTCCTCGTCACCAGCAAAAGGCCCCCGAGAAGGCAACAAATCTGAGGAAGAAAAGATTCGGTCTTCTACCGTCGGCTGCCGCAGTCGCTCAGAACGCGAGCAGCGGCGACTACAGAGGCGGTACTGGGATTGACTCTGCCCCTTGCCCTGCGGCTTGTGCGGCCTAAGCCCGCCCCAAGTCTCACCTTTCCCGCCCTACGCGTGGCAGTCCACGACGTCCGCACGGTCCCAGAACGAAGAGGACAAGCAAACCCTCCTGTGAAGGTCGGTGAACGGGCAGTCGAAGCAAAGTATGTTGTCGCAGCAGGCCGGCCCCTAGAGCATGTGACGGCGACGCTTTGCACGGCTGTCAGCAGGGTGGGAGTGGGTGTCGTGGAGAGAGGGGGCGTGAGAGCTGGCTCGGGTACAAGTGAGCACGGGTGGGCATTGCGATGGCCATCGACTCGGAGCACGGGCAGGACGGGCTAGGTTCAGGTTTCGGTGGCGGCGCAAAGCACACCAGCGTCGCGGACAGGGATTTGGAAGGGACATGAGCGAGGGCTGCAATCTGTTTTTTTCTTCGGCGAAATAGCCAGGATATCCACAATCCCGAAGGGCGGACCCTGCCATATCCACGAGCGAAACTATAAATCTTCCATATCCAGAACTTGCACAAATAGGAGCGCGGTATCCAGCACGCTCGCCATGCTCTATCAGCGACATATGTCGCTGATCGAGCATGGCAAGGAGGGTCATGTGACCCTCCACGATCGAGCGAGAATTGCTCCATCGCAACTCTCGCTCCCTTGGAAAGTCGCGATCTCGCACGGAAGCGAGAGTAGCGAGCGAGCAACTCACGCTCCCTTGCGAGATCGCGATCGACCTCTTTTTTCCTTCATTTTTTTTTTACGGGCACGCAAACCCTACCTCTTTTACCTACAATCGCCTTTCAAACCCAACCCCGAATCACATTCACGGTTGAGGGTTTCTTGAATTTTTTTGTGCGAGCACTTGCTGGGCCCCGCTGCCGCGGGGCCCATCAAGTTCCCTTTCAACGCATGGGGTGTCTAAGACCCCCCTCGCAAACCCCATGCAAACCCCTCCCTCGAACAATCACAAACAACTCAAATTTGGGGTTTATGATTGTTCAAGTACAATGATGACATCAGCAGTCCGACGCTCCATTTTGTGCAACGTTGAAATGGTGTTCGTGCGCTTTTTTTCTGGATACCTTGTCGTTTTTCTACCACACATGGGTATATCAGGTTTCAAGTGCGCAACTGGTGGATATGGCATTCTTAAAAGAGCGGTTACTCCATATATCAGATCTATTGGGAATTCTATGGATATGTGGTCACACCCCCATCTTTTCTTCGGCCAAATTCCGCTATACCCACTGTTTGGGCCTCCGAATTTTCTCCTGTCCATCTCTCGCACATTTTAGAGACGGTATTCACTTTACACAAAAGATGCATGTTGTACCCACTTTTCTCGAAGCGCCTCACATCATACATGTCGCACCCATTATTGCAAACAAATTCATGATACACCGGTTCCAGACGAATTAGTTCGACGACTGTGGGTATCCGAAGTATGGTTTTTTAATTTTTTATTAGTGTCACGGGATGTTTTATTTCATCCTATGTTCATTGTTCCTTTATGTGACGAATTTTCTATTATTTCTATTCTTGTTCACAACTAGTCACGCGTTCGGCACATAAAACACTGGGGGTATCATTTATGTCCACTTAAGAATATTTTTTCGGCCAATGGCTAAGATACCCATAAAAACGCAAAGTGTGACTCTGATCCGCCCGGTAGCGGCAAAAAAATACTCAAAAGCCCAGTCGAAAATCATGCTCGCTCGCGACATGCGTCGATGGGCGAGCATGAAAAAATCCTGCATGCGGACATCGCTCCCACGCGAGAATCGTGAGGGAGCAATGGCCGCTTTGGTTTTTTTTTTTGTCACGCAAACCCCCCAGTTCGATTTAGGGTTTTGTATGTTTGGCGCGGGCGGAGCCCGCGCCAAACATAAAACCCAACATCGAACTGGGGGTTTTACGTGAAAAAAAAAGCGGTCATCGCTCCCTCGCGATCGAGCAAAAACGCCCTTCTTTCGTTTTGGATACTTTTTTTTAAATCAAACCTATGATTTTAACACGCAAACCGCATTCGAACCATACCCCAAATTACATTCGAGGTTTTAGGGTTTTATTTTTGCGCGGGCTCATGCTGGGCCACGCGGTAGCGGGGCCCCGCAGGTTCCCTTTCAACGCATGGGGAGTCTCGAACTCACCTCAAACTCTAAACAAACCTCCCCCCTAGCGGAGGGCACCGCATACCATGCGTCGTCAGCGCATGGCATGTGGTCTCGCCATGCATTTTTGTCTGTTTTCTTTGTTACCGGCGTGGCGGCAGCGGTGGCTGATGGGTAGTTAGGTTATTTCTCGCTCAACGACGGGCGAATCAGTTCAATATTTCTACTATTCGGGTATATGGTGACCGGACCCTTATTTTTTTTCGTTGTCGGCCATTGGCTGCTAGTCTTTTGTGTACATCACAATCACACGACCGTGGATGTCCATGGTCGGGTTATGTAATCGTTCACAGCGCGAACGGGCAAAAAATCCCTCGAATGGGCCTATTGACCCTGTGTCTAAGGACCTGTTCGAGGACTTTTTCGCTCGTTCGTTACGTTAACGAGCGAACCAGTCATGTTCGCTTAAAACTCTAGCAAACTTCAGTTTGCTACAATGTGAAAAACAAACTTTAGTTTTCTACAATGTGAAAAACAATTGAGCAACATAATTGTTGTAGCAAACTTCAGTTTGCTACATTGTGGAAAACAATTGAGCGACGTAATTGTTTTCGTAAAATCTCTCTCACACAGCAAATGTTTTTCGACGTGGAATCGACGTCTAAATGTGCGGTGCAAATATGGACGCCGAGTGGACGTCGACGTCAATTTGTTTTAGGCGTATTTCTCATGTCGACGTCGTTGGCATGAGAAGAGCGCCAAAACAATGGCCAGCTGTCGATCATACCTCGTCCGGTCGACAGCCCGATAATCCACGTTGGCATTTGGAGACGAGGACTAGCCAAAGAGGGAGTCGACGGGCTGTCTCGCTGCCGCCAGCCAGCCGACCGAAGTCCCAGCGTCGCCGGTCGATACCGGCATCGAGCCCTCGTGCCGGTATCGCGGCTATCGAGGGTATCGGCGTTGGTATCGTTACATTACTTGGCATTCCGACAATGTTTCATATCCCTACATGTCGATTCTCTTCCCCTTACCATCCCTGACTAAGATCTACACACCGCCTACACCGAAACTACAACCTTATCCCATCTTATGAAGAGAACTAGGCACTCGAGATCCCTGAAATCTCCTTTGATTGGCGCTCCATCAGAGAAAAACATAACTTTCCTCTGGTGTACCCCATGTCCAAAAATTTCCTAACCAAAATCTTATTCTGTTGCATCCTTGTGGCTCGGCATACCCAAACTTGTCACACTTGCTCGAACGAGGACCCATATTGCGTTGAAGAGGAAACAGCATAGCATTGGTCCCTACTCTGCACCCGGCTCAGAACGATACAGGAGAGACCATTCATCCTCTTATCACAGATAGTTTCCGGATGCCCCTCAACAACGCCTGATCTACTAATTGGACCATTGAAATCTGCAGATTTGAGTGTCACTTGGTACATCCTCTACGCTTCCCTCTTTCACACTATCTGGTGCTTGATATGGACAGACATGAGCTCCACCCCGGCAGAAAAAATCATATTGCTACTTCCCAATTGTTTCGAGCAACAACTATGGACCGTTTCCGCTGTACTCCTTTGCGAAAACTCCCCATAACCACAAGTAAAACTGAAAGCATTTGAGGATGACCTTCCTAGCGCCCTCGTCAGGAACCACCTCCCTTATAACAAACACTGCATAATCTTATCAGTTCTGGATTCACCTATGGTGGAAACAACGTCACCTACACCCACATGCATAATGTTATTTCCCGGGGGTTGGGTTCAACCCTCGGGCTTGTTTGGTGCTGAAGTACCTCTCCCATCCCGTCCTCCCTCGTATCACGGGCGAAAAAAGAAGTTCAAATGACCCTTTAACCCCTCTCGCAAAGTGGGGTGGGGGCATTAATACCCTATGCGATGGTTGAAAAATAAGTATCCCTTGCCCAGTGGGTTGAAAAACATTACCATTCACCCCACTCGATGTGTCATGCTTGACTAGTGACATGTGCCACTGATCAAGCATGGCAAAAAAGGGGGTGTGACACTCCTCCGCCATCGAAGGATGCAGGGAGGGGCAGGGGGGAGGGGGGAGGGAGGATCCTAATTACTAGTCCACTAACGTCGGTTAAAACATGCGATGCGTTAGCCTTGGTCCCCCACACCCCTCAACAGAGATTGAAAACCCCTCTTTTTTAGAGTTTTCCATAGTTCGGGATGGGGTTTGGGTGGAGGGGGGGTGGTTTGCAAGGGCATCTCTCGGGCCACGCTACCACGGGGCCCAACAGGTGCCCTCCAACTCATTGAAATCGCAAAATACCCCCCCCCAAAATCCCCCAATACCTATCTCAAACTATCGACAACCTCCGAACAAGAGGGGTGATAGCTTTTTAAGAGGTTGGTGACATCATCACGTCGACTGCTTTTGGTATGTAGCATCAAAATATCATTTTCTCCAGTAATGTGGGCAAATATCGTCTCTTTGGGCAGGGGATTGCTACAATTTCGCAAAGTGTTTCTTTCGTTGTGACCAACGGGTTGTGCATTCCCACTTTAGTTTACTTGGTAAATCGCTACATGTGTCGGAAGAAAAAAGGGTACACTTGTCGTATACCCACGATCGTCGCAACTAATGTACACCTTCCCCATTTTTCGCAGACAAAGAGTAGGACGACCTCTTTGACAGAAAATACCTATAACGTCCACGAAATGCAAAAAATACATATGAGGGCCATTGTTTAGAATTAATGATTCGGATTTCCACCGAGCTAAAAATCGTATGGGGAACAATGTAATTCTCCGCATACCCACTTTCACACTCCACCAAAATACGTCCGAGGACATGAAAATAAAGCCATAGCCACTGACGCAAACACATATTAGGTCCCATATACTAATACGTTTCCTTTTCACAAATATTTTGAGAGTTGAAAACGACCTCCATGCTCGCGATTATTCTTTGTATATGTTTAGTGTTTCTCTACCTTCGCGGGCCTCTCTTTCACACTCTCCCCCCATCTCTCTCTCGCTCTCGTTGTGTTTTTACGACGTTCGCTATGCTTAAGAGTCCTCGAACTAGGAAACAAAAAATGATCGGTACCGGTATCGGCATCGATCTCGATGGCTACTCGATACCAGTAATTATCCACACATTTGAATGACTTACCAAATTATCCACAAACACGCGAACCATCTAACCGCGATTGTGGTACCAACTTATGAGAAATCATGAACAGATTTGCGGTAGTCCATTCATGTTAGTTCAGAAGTAGGTATCGTAATCACAATATTTACCGATTCAGTGAATTCCTTCACAGTTTTGTTTTCTCCATCATAACTATTGCGAGGTATGGTTTCTCTTTTTAACATAAAGGTACAAGTATAATGTTGTTGGCAATGTCGAGGTGTCCAGGACCTAAAGTTGTCAAGGTCGTTAGACATGGATGTATGTGACTGATTGAATGACCGTGGGTGCATACTATGGGGGGGGGGTTGTATTTGGATATGTATCCATAGTCATCTTTGTAAAACGACGCCATCCGGTTGGCAGTGGCAACATGATATGAAGCATGCATGTAGCGGATTTGATGAAATCCTTGGCCGACTAGGCCAAAACCGCGGTGCTTGAGGGTCCCCGACCCTCAAGCCATCCCGTCTAACCGCCCACATTCCCAGGTGACCCCGCTTTAGCTACGTGGCTCCTTCGACCGGTCGGCGTGGCACTGCTACGCTACACTCCCCCCCCTCCCCCGCTAGGAGTGAGAGCCGCATGGGCATCTCAATTAATCTGGACGTGGGATTCAAGCCATGGAACTCTGATACCAATGTAGCGGATTCGACGGAATCCTTGGCCGACTAGGCCAAAACCGCGGTGCTTGAGGGTCTCCGACCCTCAAGCCATCATGTCTAACCGCCCACAGTCCCAGGTGACCCCGCTCGAGCCACGTGGCTCCTTTGACCGGTTGGTGTGGCACTGCCATGCTACAATGCACATGCGTGGTAAATAAGTCATGTTTTGTGAAAGTGAAAGGGATGTGCATCCCATGGATGACAACGGTATGGGGTGCAACAAGCATGCCACATTGGGAGCGATTGGTTGTTTGGTACCACAGTCGGCAAGTTGGTCTCTTGCATTCAACAATGGTCATCCGCATAGATATTCACATACGGTTAAAGAGAAAAATTGATTTTATCACTCTTTCGATGATTCCAACACCTGTGCTTCTAGCCTCATCATGGGGCATGTAGCCGCGATTGACCACGTTGCATGACATGGCCAATCGCGGTCTCTCCGCTGTGGTCTCACAGCCCCCCTCCATTACGGTTGTTCAGTTCACCATGTGTGCCATTTGAAACTCATGGAAAAGATGCCATCTCACATATGATCCGCCCCCCTCCTGGTGCTCCCACTCACAATGGCACTTGTGCTCGTTCTCAAACCTGGTAAGCGGGCATGGTTACTAAGATGGTCGTTAGGAGGTGGATATGATTTATACTCATGGGCATGGTTCACCATGTTGTACCCAATAAGGGTACAATGGATCTCTCATTGTTTTGCTTATATGTACCACTGAGAAAGACCATCGCCAACTCCAACAAGGAAGAGGCATCTTGTGTCTCAGAGGAGTACATGAACAAGTATGTCTTCGACAAGTGCAAGGAGGTTTGCTACTTCAAGCTCCTCAAGGTCGAACAACGCCTCACACCATGCTCTTCCAAGCATGAAGAACATTGCTTGATCAGCAAGCAATGAATGCGGGCTGTCTCATAAGGCCATTCTACCCACAAGTGCATTACTATCGTGGAAACCAACATGGCATCTACTATGACTGGATTGGACTTGCTTCTCCGTGCAAGCATGCTACATCGACATCTTTTTTGAGGATTTTATTATTGATTCTACAGCTCGCTTGTACTTTTTGACATTCTCTATCATATCCCTTGTTGCGGGATCATCCGATGACGAGAGAACCCCTCCACTCCTCTGTCAGACTCTCCAAACGTTGTAGTTGAGTAGAAGGGCACGAAGCTCAGGAAGCGTCCCAAAAAGGATTCTTCTTCCAACTTCCCTGACGGAAAGACCTTCAAGAATATGGAAGCATGTCATGAGGCGGTGCATGATTATGTTGCATCCGCAAATATGAATGTGAGCTTTATCTTAAGCGAGCCAACATGTCTAGAGGCCAGGTGTACGCATTGGAGGCAGATAGGATGTGCATGGCAGTTAAAGGCACAATGCTAGAAGAAGACTGGGAATGGGACTGTGAAATGTTTCAAGAACGGCCACAAGTGCTAGAGGACCGGCACAAAGGATGATCCATTGAGGAATTCCATGTGAGCTTTACGCCATATCGTGTCCATTGTAGCGAAGGAGCCATGTATGTGCCAATACAGTATAGCACTAATGCTCAACACGGACATCAACCCGCAACCATACACCTACATGCATCTGACGCAGATGGCTTGGTGCAGAACGTACAGGTCACCGATGCTGGGCGTCAACCTTTGAGAGCTCCAGACTACTTAGCATGGATTGGGTCAGCCTGGTCTGCAGCTTGGCTGTGGTCGACCATGCTCAAAGCATCTTGACCGAGGCAGGCTGCACAAGTGGGATCGAATCTGCTCAAGATACAGATAGAGAAACATACCCACACATCTGCAAATACTCACCTGTACTCCCATTGGCCACTTTAGCTACAACCTGTGCACATAAACTTACAAGCAATGCCAAAAGTTACGAGTTCGACAATGTTGAGCTTGTCGCTTGTGTTGCCGCAATAGCAGCAGGCTCCAAGGGTGCAAGCGATGGAGCAAGCGGTGGTGCTACCGATGGTATAGGCGGTGGGAAAAGCAATGGTATAGGCGGGCAGTGGTATAGGAAGTTGAGAAAGAAAAAATACACATTGTGGTATAGGCGGTGCTTGAGGCTAATTAGCACACGGTGCTGAAGGTGGTACTGAGGGAGAGGATGTAAGTGCATGTGCATTGGTAATGAGAGCCATGGCATCATAGGTGGACAATCCTGATGTTGCCAATGGCACCACAGTTTCATCATCGTGTGAGAACTGAGAGGATGATGCAGACTGGAGACTGCCACTCCTCCTCCTCCAACTCGATGATACTGAGTTGGAGGAGGAGTGTTAGTCTTTGGGGAGGAGGAGGAGGAGTGGTAGTCCTCCTCTGACATGTCTGTTGAGGACACAACAATAAACAAGTGCCGCCACAATGGTTGAACAGATGTTGGATGTGTACCACACTAAGCAAGCCTCATGATGAAGATGTTGTATTCATGTGCGTTTTGCCATTTTCAACGATGTCTCATTGGCCTATCATTGCCACTCGTTTGGATTATGTGTGGGTTGAACCAAACAACATGATCAATGGTGCCATGAGAGGGTGTATAAGGCATAAGCCTGTGTGCAAGGGGCCAAACAACATGTGGAACATTCGACACTACGGGCACAGTTCATGAAACAACACGACAACTAGCCTCACCCAGTGTGCAAGACGTTGAGGACATATTGATCAGGTCACACCTGGCTGATCCGCATTCAAGGTTGTGTGTGTCACCATTTAAGGAGGATTACTTTGATGTCGTGTGTGAGTTCGTTAGTACTTTAGAGAGTATTGCATGCGATATCATCTTTTACGAACACGGTCTACCCATGTACGTACAATAGTGGATTAGGCACAAGTACTTAACTAAACAAACCTTTTCATTCAAGGAAAACATGTTGTCTCATGTGTTCTCCAATACATTTGTGTTGCAAGGTGAATGTGGACCACTTCGCTTGTTTTGATTACCGTACAAAACATTCAGGAACGAGTATTGAAAAAATGCAATGTTTGCTGAATATTTAGAAATCACAAACATCCATGCTGTAGAATCAAGTTTTTAGGAAAGAAGTTATGGACACATGGATGATGTTGGCATTGGCACAATGAACCTTCCTAATGCAAGAGAAACATGCTGTGTGTGATTTGGACCACATACATGCCATTAACATGAAACTGGGTATTACATGCAATAATACAGTGAATGATGAATTGTGTATCCAATTATAGCAATAAAGTAAACCTAAATCACATTGACAAACTCAACTACATCAGGAACGTAATAGTGGTACACATCATAGACGGGGTAATGGAATGTGGAAATGGGGTCATACACCATAGACATTGTTCGAGTGAGCGATAACTGCCTGATCTAGTGCTCTAGCATAGCGCAGACGAAACTCCAATCGGAGACTCGAAGACGAATTTACGGGTTTTCTGTGAATTAATCGGGTGCGGCTCGGCACAGAATTTTTTCCGTGGAAAGCCCAGATTTTCTCTGGTAAAAAGTCCCTTCCAGGGACTGAAAGGAGACTTGTTTGGAAACATTCGCATGAGGACAGCGCATGCCTCCTGGAGCAGAGGCATGTGCAATACTGCACAGGCTTGATGGTCAGGTGAGACCACACCTGACTCAAGTTGACTTATGGAGCAGTGTGAGGGTGACACGTGGGGACCGCCCTGCACCGGCAGTCCAGAGGCACAACTCAGCGTGTCTCTCTCATCGCCATGTGGACAACCTACGTGGAGAGCTCTAGTGCAAGCTTCACGGTGATGGTAATCCACGGACCACATGTGATCATGTGGTAGCATCAACGGAGCAGGAACAGAGCCTTTGACCGAAGCAGCTTACAGAGAAGCTGCACCGTGGAACCTGATGAAGCTTCCTTGGGAAGGAAGCTTCCCTATGGCTCAGGTTTAAGCCAGTGGTCAACCAAGGTAGAGAGGAAGCTTCCACGGAGAGGACGGTTCCCTACGGAGGACGTTTCTTCAAGCTAGGGTTCCAGACATCAACGGTTCATGTTCATCTGAAAGGACCGTTGAGATGCAAGCATTCCGGCTACGGTGATCATCGGCTCTTACTGATCCATGAGAAGCCACAGGATCTGGGGATCACGGACATGGTGATGGCTCTCACATACAAAGCCACATGGTGAGTTGTGGTGCAAGAACCACGGTTACGGTGGAACTTCACTGTGCACCAAAGGAAGCTTCTCCGACCTCCACCAAGGCAGTCAACTTGCCAGGGCCGCAAGTATAAAAGGCAGCGGCACTGGCACACTCAACTATCTTCAGTGATTTATCTTCAGTGGCTGATCTCTAGTGGATCTTCATATTCAAACGCGAGTTAATATCTCCACCCTCCAAGGCCCCTATAAGCCTGGCTCTGCTTGCCAGCCTGCGTGGAGGTAACTGCTGAAGATCCCTCCAAGGCCCCTTTAAGCCTGGCTCTACCTGCCAGCCTGGGTGGAGGTCACTGTTGAAGATCCCTCCAAGGCCCGTATAAGCCTGCCTTGGCCTGCCAGCCTGGGAGGTGGACGAAATGTTTGCTGGTGGCCAGTTTGCCACAACTTGGTGGCAGTGCCAAGACAAGCGAGAATCCTCTGACGACCCAGTAAGCCTAGCAGGTGCTGCCAGCCTGGCAAGGAGGTCGCCCTGACGTCCTGAAGGCCTTCCATCACTGGAGATGATGGCTGCGCCGAGACCCTTGCGTGGACGGCCTTGACGGCCTAGCAAGGCGTTGCACCCTAGTTTGGGGCCAGGAGATACGTCAGAGCATGGAGCTAAGCTCTCTCTAGCTGCTATTCGTTGGACAGATCTTGTATTTGTACTTTGTACTTTTAACAAGATTATATTCCACTTATTGACTTCCACTAATTTTGCTGGATACACAAAAAGATCCTGGAGCAGCAAAGATCCCCTTGTTGTAGTGAAGGCTCCGCGGTGAGGCACTGGCCGTTCCCGCATGTGCCATCCCCCACTGCAAAAACCCAACAGACATGAGGTGATGATTAGTTCTTGAGAAATTGAAAAACTTGATAGAAAAGCAAGAGAAATAAAAGAGAATTATCCAACACACTTGGTGAAGGTCAAATTTTCAAGTCCATAGCTACCACATGCCAAGGGTGTTAGGTGGACGACTAGAGGGCATGCAAAATCCAAGTAGCCAATGCATGGTCTCGGGTTTGGAAGATTCCTTCGTCCCAACCCATATCCCAGTCAATGTGCGTCAATCGGATTGTGTTGCTGGTTGTACGACTATTAGCTAGCCAGTTGGGCAGGTCCCCATCATGCCCACGAAGGAATGTGATTTCTGTCTAGAGCCATGGTCACAATCTTGGTACTATGGCTAGTGAGACATTAGTAACGTTAACCTGTGGCCTTTTGGATGTAGTCGGTACAAAGTGCGCATGTCCAATGCATGCGGAGAATGTTTGTTTAATGCACTATGGACTAGGTGGCTTGGGCCATATCCATGACTGCTGTGGACATTTGGAGGGCCTCGGACTTGGCGAGGTCCTTTCCAAGGTTCATGCCATCTGTTCACATGTCACTGAAGACGTGGCCTTAGGCGCCTCATAGACACCCAATTCCATGTTACGAGCTACATAATGATCACATTCGTCCTTTAGTGCGACCCATGCCCAGTGTGCCTCCATAGAGTTAGTGTGAAAGGAGGACTTCATCCACGATGTTGAACTCCATTTATCCATCCCTCGGTGACCATGTCGTCCAGACCTGTCAAAGGCGGGTCCATTATGCTTGGATAGTGTTTGAGAGCTAAACATATTGAACTTCAGCATGGAAGGAATTTATGTACCTGGTACCATGTCCAAGATAGCACGAACCTGCACAAAAAACTGGTTTCATAGTTGAACCGGTGCATCAGCGTGGCCAAAGTTCAAGGTGCACACCATGCACCACCGGCCATCATATGGGTCATCATATGTGTCTGACATTGAAGACGACCCATGAGTGACGATAGATGAGTGACATATCTTGCGGTCTGTGGTTGGAAAAAAAGATGCCATGTACTTTCATGGCATCTTTTTGTCCAGTCAGCACTACCTGAGTGTGCTTATAATGAGTAACAAACATGACATTAGCACCTTTCAGTTGCCATCCGCTACTCCACTACAACCTGTTTGCATGGCATGCCAAGAAACAGGACGGTAGTACACTCTTGCACCAAAGAGGATTGTTCCAGCCCGAGGCCCGTTCTGCATTTTTCACATCGTTCTTTCATGGCCACCGCACGACTCTAAAGTGGGAATCAGAGTGATGTTGTGTAATATGGTCTCCGGGTACTTCTTGTGCATCGTGCATACCAATCAGAGCCAGTGGGAAAAACATGGACCCCTTGCCAAAAATTGGGACTCCGATTCTTCTTCTTAGAAGAGTGGCTGATGTCTCAGTTAAGTTCTAAACTGTGGATAACCTGTACTGGAAATTTTCAGAAGTTGGGTAATAGTAAACCTGCCCCAGTATAGAACTCAATTTTTTGTTTTGATTCTTGATGAGAAGTGCAATTCACCTCTAATTCGGGGGGAGGTCATGGTTATGTTGAATGATCGAGTCATGTGAAGTAAAAAGGCGCAAAATATTTCACTAACCAGATATCATTGAATGAGACCAGTTCAAAGGGTCCAAGCAGATGGGAATAGATGCACTAAAAATGATTGGAAATGCAAATAGACAACCAACAATGAGGCGATCTTTTATTACTCCCGTCTTTTTCAGCACAAAGAAATCAACCACAATGGTCACAAATGTTCATAGGGGTGTCGTAATCTAGAAGATTGGGAACTGAGAAGATGTTTTCCCTTGCAAATATTTGATGGAAGGGTGGGAAATTTTTGATGAATGGAAAGGTTTGCTCTGATCACTCCAGATGTCGTACATACATGCGAAAGAGCCTATTTGGATTTGAGCAATAACTATTCCATGATAATGGAGGGATTCAATGCCACGGTAAATGTATCCCCGATCCCCTTCATAAATTCCGGGTAAATGTTCCTTGATGTCCAACCACATCATGTTAACATAGAATCCCTATACCATCACAAGTTATAAGGGTGGTTGGTTCGCCAACCGGTTATGCTAGGAGCCCATTGTTCACTATGGAACTTCCATCAAGTTATCCACAACATTCCTGTGACTGATGTTCCAATCGATTCCACCAATAATACACTCAAACAGGTGTCCAACACAAGGTGTACCTCAGGAAGTTGATTAGACCGTTAAGAAGTCAGCTTCCTAACACACATCTACATCCTCAACCTAGTTTGTGAATGATTCGTTTTAAGTTCTCCTTGGAAAGTTACCTATAGATCTGATCAGACTTGAGATCATGGAAGTGTTTCACATCTCAAACTTGTAATTCATTGCCAAAGCTCACATCCAACTAAATTTGTGAAATTTTATTATTTCCGGGGTAGTAAAGCACAACGTTCAAACCCATTTAAGTAAATCAAATTTTCATCAATATAATAGACACTCCTCTTGTTTCCAAGATGTTTTATCCCAGAAGCTTGGTGATATACCCTACAGATCTTTAATTTTGATTGTTATCATTTTTGGTCAATCTTTTTAGTCGAACTGTAATTCTTCGTCTAAAGTCATGGTACCACCAAATTAACTTCAACATTCAGCAAATGGAAATTATTTGACCAACCGGGTGTCTTGTCATGGGTTGTCTTGCTAAAATAATACCATCAGTTGTCGCATGTAAAAGATTTTGATGAATTTCGTTCAAACACTCAAGCACTTCCGAGGAAGGGCGATGCACAAGCACAAGTCAGGTACGTACTATTGTAGGAATCGCATGGTCAGTGTATAGCATTACTTAAAATGGAAGCAAATTAGCCACGTCACACAATAACTTCGTCCTCTTCCTCCACTTCCTCACTACAGAACAAGAGCTCACGAACATGGGATGCAGTTTCATGCTAGAAATCAGGAGTAAAGACACGTGGAAAGTTTCCCTTTGCCCAAGCCCCTTTGACAATCTCCTCACCAGCAATGTGCTGCCAGGTAGCATAGTACCACGTACAATACTCTTCTCTTAGGATGCCCATGCCAACTTTAATGGGCAAGCCTTGGGCAGTGGGATGAGTACCCCATGTCGCGCACAGCTCTTTAAGCTTGTTATTCAATGGGCGTATGATGCCGATGTCACATGGCTACGCATTCAACGTGCAACCAGGAGGGATGTAGCAGGTGCAAATTTAAGAGAAATTGGTTGACAGCCATTCCTGGAAGCTCGTGCATGCATGGGGCTACCACGCATCCGGGGTGAGGAGCACATCCGCACTACCAACCGACCAGTCCATTTGCTTGCACATGCAGTGGTAGTACGGAACTACGATGCTCCGAACCCATTCATGTGTAGTCTCCCCATTCATCAAGTGGTTGGCCGTAAATGTGAGATTTGCACCAGCATCAAACAGTGGCTGCACGTGTGGACCTCAAGGGATAGAGCGCTCCTACTTCCCACCAAAGATGATATGCAACGGTAGCATCTCCCCGGCCATGCTGCATGTGACAAGCACCGTAATATGGCGCTTGTCCTCCAATCTGATGATGCCCACGTCGTTGCTCATGAACGACGCATACGTGTGTTCTGCCGATGACAAAAGCTGAATCCCAGGATGGTTTATGTGCAGCACAAAGAATGATTTGATGACACACAACTTTGCCATGGTAGCGGCACGGCGATGAGATATTAGCACGGGCTCCTCCCAATCGGCGGGCAAATTTTGCGTCATGATCGTACCACGCCGCCAGGACCACCCCATTCCTCTCGTGACAAAATTTCAAACCCACAAAAGCCCAAAAGCCCATGGTCTGAGCGCCTCGAGCAGCTCGGGGCATGTGCAGTGATGACATTGTGAACCTGCTTGCAAATGGTCTAAGAGTTGAGGGCATTTCAGCCAGCACATGCTTCTCCAATTTTTTGTTTTATGGCGACAACGATGTTAGGGCGAGCAACAAGCCATGCATTTTTGCCACCGTGTCCATCCTTTTGCTTGCGGCTGTCAGAAATGGGCACAGAAGGAGCTATAGAGAGGGTGGAGATGACTGCATCTCTGTACTACGTTTTGAGGACGAGAGAGCACGGCTGAAACCACCTCGCGACGGTACATGGTGCGAGTGAATGGTAGACACAGTTCCCGTCAGTGGTAAGAAAGGTTTTACGAAGATGCTTGACCACCGCATACATCATCTGCTTCACTTTCATGGCTTTGTAAATATTGCAAATATGCCCGCTGCCAAACTAGTCGTAGTACGGGCCCCTGTTGGCACCCGTGGATGTCCCGCTGCCACTTGATGTCAACATTGTTGTGATGGACATCTGGAGTGTCATGCACTCGGTGTTTGTACTATGGTCGCTGTCCTAGTTGCCCTTGTCAGACTTCATGCTACTTTTGTTTCCTATGGCACTTGACAAGAACTCGGATTCCAATAAAGAGGTGTTCCAACACATGACATTTTGGGGATCGTTATTGTCGCCATGGTTTTGGCAAGTACTTCCTTGACATACGCCAGTCCCTTAACTACACTCGTGGACATTTGTGTCCATACATTCATGGCCCACCACTCGAAGACCTATCAATTGTGAAGCCACTTGGCTGTTGGCAAGTAGGCCAACTCCCCTGAACAACGATGTTGTATGGTTGAAGGTTTTGGCATGTTCGACTGCTTTGCGTAGTTGTTGAACTAACAAAAACCGCATCCATGCTTTGATCGCAATCAATCACTTCTTTGATGGTTCTTAAGATTTCGTAAGAATCGCTTCAATAATATGAGAGATATCATGCTTGTTGGCAGAGTTTGTTCAAGAGGTCACTCACAATGAGACCTTGCACATGTCGCTTTATTTTATCATCCAAAGTCTGAAAAAGTATGCGTTATTTTTTGTGTTGCACTTTTACATGGGTGCTCAACAGCTCAACACTTGACATTCAAATACACCTACTGCCAATTTTGAACCTCACAAATGCCCTAGCTTCCACATTTGTCATTTTATCCGCAACTTCTACCTATTCACCATCTCAATTCAGCTTGACGTGATACTTGGTTTCAAAGCGCAACGGTAGTGAAGAGAAAACCATATCTCTAATCATACGCATTGATTTTATTTGTCATTTACGTATTTGTGTTTTCTAGAAATTTGTAAACTTTGCAAAGACAGTGGCAGAAGGAGCGAGCACATCGGGTTACAAGCAACGGTAATTCAGCAAATATGTAGGCAACGAAGGGACAGGAACAAGCAACCATGAACGATCTCCAAGTGGCCGATGGAGCAACAGTGACATGCTTTACAAAAAAAGGCGCAACATCAATGACTATGATGACAACTCCGATGGCACAGCACTAGGGCTCGGCGAATTCATTCGCCATGCCAATGACATCTAGGGTTATATGTTGAGCAATAAAAAGAGTCTCGCATCAATCACCTCGCGTTGGTGACAACTTACATCCAGATCCGTTGGGACTCCACAGTCTCACATTATTCACAGTAACATAAGAAGAGCCACGACATGCACTCGCGCACGGAGTAGGATCCACCGCGACAAAAACCTAACTCTCGAGTGAAGTTTAGCTCATGCCAGCACTCGCATAACTATTTGATCACCCTATTTCAAAGGGGATGATGATTTGAGTGTGGCTTGCAAATTTAGAAGGCCAATTTCAGGATGACGGGGATTTTAATGACGTGCATCTGTCTTGCCTTGGGGCCTCACTTTCATGGCACGCCTTAAGGTGATTTTTCTAGTTTGAGGGAAGTCTAAGGATGACAGAAGACCGATAAAGCCACGTTGACAAATTGTGTGATTTTCGATTGCAAGCATTCTAACCCTTTGACTGGATCAATTTGACATGGCACAATGTGCTCGCTTCATGGAGAACTTGGAAGATGGGGTGCATCTGGAACTAGAAGACGTCGTGCGGTTTGTTTTGCACTTATGGAAAAGCTCCATAGGAGTCCGATGTATAGCAGAAGCTCAAATGACTAATCCAACATAGAAGAATGGGTGTAATGGCTATCATACCAGAGCAAGCATCGACACAATGCTGAGACATCCACGCGTGCGATGTTTAAGCATTCGTGCCCTTATCCTTGAATAGTTATTCGCCATGTCCAAATTATGGCCATGCCCGATCGGCGACATGGGTCGCCGATCAAGCAAAGCGAAGGGGTGACGTGTCACCTTCGTCGTTGAGGGAATCATGATCGGGTGATAAGAATATTTTTTTACTCGCAATCCCACATGTACGGGTTAAGGGTTTTCTATGCTTATGCAGGCTACGCCTGGACAAACACAAAACCCTTACATCCGCGGATGGGGGTTTGCGAGTCGAAAAAAAAGGCTTTTTGCTTTGTTGCCATCGAACTTAAGTGCCTCTCCCAAAAGGATTCAGAGAAAAGGACCCAGTTTAATCCACAAGAATAACTTTCAAACCCTGTCCCAAATATCAATCGGTGTTTTAGGGCCTTTTTTTGTGCGTGCCCTCACTGGGCCCCGTGGTTGCATGGTTTAGTAGGTTCCCTTTCAATGCATAGGGTGTTTCGAGCCCCCCCCCCCCGTTCAAACCGTCCACATGCTTTTATTAGGAAATGTCAAAATCCCCTTTATACAGAGGTTTGTGGTTTTTCTTCGATGTATGTCGACGTCAGAATGTTGACATAGCCATTGGATGCAATGCGTCGTTGACATAGTGCATGGTTTTGGATACAACATGTTTTCTTACATGCTCGCAGGATGTGGCATTATAACACGTGAAACACTTCCTACTTTTGGCATGATGTTGTTAATGTGGAAAAGGTGAACAACTTTCAAATCCCATCCCCAATATCACTCGATGTTGTAGGGCTTTTTTTGTTGTCCGGGCCCTCATTGGGCCTTGCGTTTGCGTTATTTATTAGGTTCCCTTTCTACACATAGGGTGTTTCGAATCCCCCGTTCAAACCTTTCACATGCTTTTGTTAGGAAAATTCAGATTGCCCTTTCTGTAGATTTAAGTGGTTTTTCTTCGATGTATGTTGACATCGGTGCGTTGACATTGGATGGCATGTGTCGTTGACATAACGCGTGGTTTTGGATACAGCGTGTTTTCTTACATGGTCGTAAGATATGGCGTTATAACGTGTGAAAAACTTCCTTCTTTGGGCATGGTGTTGTTAATGTGCAAAATGTGGACATTGTATCTTTATCGTGAATGTAGTGGCCATATGGTCATTCCGTTGTTGAAGATTACACTCAATGTTCTTGTGAAATCATCATTTCCGGATACATCACCCTCATTGAGAGTTTTTTCACAACAGCTACTTCATGCACAACATGCGGTGAGAAAATTCCATGTTTCACAGGATGATTACCATCGTTCACAGCACTGACAACGCGAAACAAAACCCCCACGTGCAGGAGTAGAATTGTAACGGAATTGACAGAATTCTTTGCTGACTAGGCCAAAACCGCTGTGCTTGAGGGTCTCCGACCCTCAGGACATCCCGTCTCACCGCCCACAGTCCGAGGTGACCCCGCTCGAGCCACGTGGCTGCTTTGACCGGTTGGCGTGGCACTGCCACACTACACCCCCCCCGCTAGGAGTGAGAGCCGCCTCGACATATCCGATAATCCCGATGTGGCATTCGAGCCCTAGAGCTTTGATACCAATGTAGCGGATTTGACGGAATCCTTGGCGGACTAGGCCAAAACCGCGGTGCTTGAGGGTCTCGGACCTTCGAGCCATCCCCTCTCACTGGCCATAGTCCCAGTGTTATGCTTTGTGCCGTTCTTGTACAGTTTACTGTGACCACTCGGCCGTGTCCATACTCGTGCAGATCCCTGAGGCAGGCGGCCCTGGTGACACCGGCGCGACGACAGGCGGCGGACTACCCGCTTGGAGCTGACCGACCACTGTTCCAGAGCCCCAGATGCCACCGGGACTCTTTGTTGTGCCTTCTACGTCTTGCAGGCGCCTTTCGGCGGACTGGCCATGAGGCCTATTTGCATGTTTTTGCATTGTATGCTCACTTTCAGTTGATGGATGCATGCATGTGACCAGTCGTTGCGTCCGTCTTTTGATTCTGCACGTCTAGGTTCAGACGGCGTAGGATTCTGACATGTGTGCACAGAGTTACGGCCAAAACAGTGGTTTTGGGCCGGTTTTAGGACAGCTCTTGGACTGCCGCGTGCGACACCCGCCGTGCGCCGCGGCAGGTATTTATGCCTTGGACTTGTCAGTTGTCATTCCTCTGCATATGCTATATTGAAGCATTCTGACACTTTGCCTTGTGTCTCCTAGCCAAACCCTTGCCGTTGCGTGTACGACCTGTGACTGTCGTCACCGTCTGACCAGGCACTGACGCCCGGTCAGCGGCCGTGTTGCTAGGAAGCTTCTACGCACTTTCTCATGGTATCAGAGCAGTGAGACAGTTCTCACTGAGCTCCACAGCAGAGACGCAGCAGAGCAGCAGCAGTGAAGTCACCGCTGCAGCAGAGTTTTCTGGGATCTGTTGGAGACGGCGGGTCGCCGTCAACGTACTCCACCCACCACGTGAGATCACAGCTGCAGAGGCAGCAGCAGTGGCGTCTACCGCCACGCAGAGTTGTGTGGCGGCTGCGGCGCGTGCAGCCGCCCTCCCACAGCCGCAGCAGCAGAGCAGCAGCAGCAGAGGCGGTGGCGGCAGCAGCGCAGCAGCAGCGGCCGCAGCAGCAACGTGGCAGCAGCGGCGGCAGCAGCAGCGCAGCAGTAGCGTTGGCAGCAGCAGGGCAGCAGCGGCAGCGGCACAGCAGCAGCAGCGGCAATCGCGGCAGTAGCAGCAGCGCAGCAGTGGCAGTAGCAACAGCGCGCGGCGGCGGCAGCAGCGCGCGGCGGCGGCAGCCAGCAGCAGCTGCAGCGTGCAGCAGCAGCCGCCTTGCGCAGCAGCAGCAGCAGCAGCAGCACAGTCGCTGCTGCCACCGCTGCACACGCAGCTACGCAGCTGCTGCTACAGCTGACAGCACAGCTGTAGCAGCAGCTGGGCAGAAGCTGCTACGCAGCTTCCGCGGAGCTGCCGCGTGCCACCGCGAGGCGGCTCCACACGCGGCAGGACCGTGACACAGAAAAAAAAAGGAGGGGGACGAGCTGACGTCAGCATTGTTGATTGCTGACGTCATCAGGTCGTGCTGACGTCAGCAACCACTTGCTGACATCAGCATTACACTTAGCCAAATTTTCACCCGGAAAAACAAAAGTTGCCAGCGTTTCAACCCCCCGAGAAACACAGACGGTTTTGAAATCCGGTAAACTTGACCTGTCGTCCCATAGTGAGCGGCGACATGAGTTCGCCCGACGACAAGGACAAGGGACCAGGTGATCCCTCCTCCTCTTCTTCAGGGGTATTGAGCCCTCGCTTGCAGGCCATTGCGGACCTGCGCAGCCAGTAGGAGGAGATGCGTCGTCTGCAGCGAGAGCAGACTGACGCGATCCGCACGCTGACTGAGCTCCTGCGTGCTCAGTCCACGGCTCCTTCGCGGATTTCTGAGGGAGCTGCCGGCGTTGCGGCCTCCACCCAGCACTCAGCCCAGTTGCCCGTGACAGGTGCTCCGCCTGCTTCACCTCCTGGTGTGGTTTCTCCACCACCTGCGGACCTCCTTGATGACGAGCCATTCATGCCAAGCTTCGAGGATGACTCCCAGGAACGGGAGATTCGTCTTCTACAGGAGCGCCTCCGTCAGCTGCAGACGGGTATCCGACCTCCACCCGTGTCCCCGATACGCCCATCACCTGACTTCCCCGGTGATCACCCTCTTCCAGGAGTTTTCCCCGTCTCTCGCCCTCCTCAGCCTGCGGTTGCTCTCCCCACGGAGCGGCAGCCAAAGGACTTTGAGGCACCACCTCCAAGGTACATCAGCGAGGATGGATTTGACTGCTGGGAGATCCTCTTTCAGGTGTGGGCCACTTCCGAGGGAGTGTGGCCTTACTACCACAGCCCATACCAGTCTACAGATCCAGCACAGGTGCTGACAGCAGCCCGGGCCATGCGAGGACTTCTCTACGCCACGCCACACGAGACTGTCGTCGACTTCCGCTCCTTCCTTGGCGAGGCTGGCACAGGCACTGGAGCTGATCCTCGTGGAGGCTGGGATCTGGCGTTGTCCCTACTGGCCGCAGAGACGCACGCTACGCGTGCGTCACACATTCGTGCTTTCCACTCGCTCTGTCAGGGACCAACAGAGCTTGCGGCGGATTACTGGCGACGCGCCATGCTCATTTACACGCGTCTGGGGACCTCATGGGGCACACAACTGTGGGCACTTCGGGCGATCATGCTCGGAGTACGCCTGGAGTACACCGACATTTTCACACGGTACAGCGACGCTGTTCTCGAGCCTTTCTCAGCCACCCTGCGGCTGCTCCCTTGGGCCCATCAGCTTTTCCTCCAGGTGACATTGGCCCGCGAGGCAGCAGTAGCACATTAGGAGACTTCCCTCGCTACAGCAGTCCTCGCCTCACCATCGTCTTCCCTCCTGCAGTCACCCTCATCTACCTCCATCACGACCGCATCTTCCTCCTCCTCTTCGACCCCGTCTACACCCACGTAGACGTAGGGTGTTGCAGCAGCTGCCAAGGGGAAGAAGAAGAATAGGAAGCGCGGATCGGGTCAGCAGCAGTCGTCATCTAGTGGTAGCAGTGGCCGTTCCGTGCACTGCTACAACTGTGGAGGTGCCCATCGCTACATCGAGTGCCAGCAGCCGCTTGACTGGGAGCGCATCACTTGCAGACTTCGGGCTGCCCATGCTGCCCGCACCGCGTCCGGCACGTCGCCCGCACACTCCTCTGGAGGCGCGGCGACCACGACTGCAGCTGTTCCTGCGTCCTCACCAGCGAGCAGCAGTCATCCAGACCCACGTGACCGCACCATCGCCGAGCTTCGTCATCTTCTGGCGCTTCGGTTTCAGGGAGGTGCGAGTGTGTTGTCATCGTCGAGTGGATCACAGACTACTTGTTTGTCCTTCCTTGTGACTCGTGATGACACGTGTGGGGGCACATAGTCCGCATGTGATGATGATGGGCCTGACTGCACTGACTGGATTCATGAGTCTCACCTTCGTGATTTACGTCGTTCCTTCCCACTGACGGCTCAGCATCCCTCTGATGCCGAGTGTTCCATTGCTCGTTGTACAGTGACGTCCACCACTCGTGACTCCGGTGGCACTTGGATCATAGATTCCGGTGCCACCCACCACATGACGTGTCGTCGTAGTGACTTTGTGGTACTTGACACTCGTGACTCCGGTGGCACTTGGATCATAGATTCCGGTGCCACCCACCACATGACGTGTCGTCGTAGTGACTTTGTGGTACTTGGTCCTGTCACGACTGTCCGTTCTGTTCGTACAGGCTCTGGTCAGTCCTTACCGGTCAACGGTGTTGGGGTTGTATGCTTTGATGGTCCGTCTAGCCCCCTGTATCTCTCTGACGTGCTGTTCGTGCCTGATCTTGAGCTCAGTCTGCTGTCTGTGCGTGCCTGCACTCTGATGGGTCTCTCCGTTGAGCACAGCGCTGATTCAGCGACGGTGACTGCTCTTGACACCCGTAGCATTGTCCTGCGTGCTTCCGTCGTAGATGATTTGTACCGCATTGCTCGACCATCCTCCCCTTGCTCTCCCCCTTCCTCTGGACGTGTCTTTGTCACTGGTGTTCTATCCCCAGAACACCAGAGGTTGCTTCACCGACGTTTGTGTCATGTGGGCTCCGACACTGTGTCAAAGCTCATACGGACACAGCCCGCTCTTGGCCTTGACGTGGCTTCTTTCGAGAAGCCACCCAAGACCGAGTGCCTTTTTTGCACTCAGGGAAAGATGCACCGGTGCACTTACCCTGATTCGCGTTCCCGAGCGCTGAGGCCACTCGAGTTGGTCCACTCGGACCTGCTTGGTCCTCTCCCGGTCAAGTCCCTGTCCGAGAGGGACCGGTATGTTCTGACGCTGACTGATGACTTCACCCGGATGCGGTGGGTCTACAGTGTGCATCAGAAGAGCGACGCCGCCCTTGCGGTTCGTCTCAGGCTCGTGATGGCTGAGCGTCAGTCTCGTCACACGCTACATACCTTTCGCTCGGATCGCGATGGCGAGTTCCTCGGTGAGATGGACTCCTTCTTTGCTGAGCACGGCATTTTTCACCAGGTCTCCGCTCCTGCTACTCCACAGCAGAACGGTGTCTCTGAGCACTGGAACCGCACCATGGAGGATGCGGTCCGCGCCATGCGGTCTGAGTGCGGTCTCCCAGAGTCCTTCGCCTTCGAGGGTTTTGCCTACATGACGTGGGTCTGGAACCGCCTCCCGCATGGTCCGCTTCCGGATCATGTTACGCCGTACGAGCTCTGGTTTGGCCACCGTGCCGATCTTCGTCTCGCACGCGTCTGGGATTCCCTGGCCTCCGTGTGGTACACCGAGGACCAGCAGGGGTCCAAGGTCGCTCCTCGGGATCGCCTGTGTGCCTTCATCGGCATCTCCCCGCGGTCGAAGGCCTGGCATTTTTGGGACCCCACTCGCCGTCGTGTCATTGAGTCCCGTGACGCGCTGTTTTTTTAGTCTCTCACATACCGTGATCTGACTTCGATCACAGCCCTTTCTCCAGCTCATGTCCCTTCCTGTGAGGGTCCTCGGCGGATGGGGGAGACTTCTCCGCCAGTGACCATCTCTCGTCAGGCTGATGTGTCTGCTCGAGTCCCCTCACGATCTCCAGCACTTGATGATCCGGCTATCATTGCCGTTGGTCCAGAGATCCCGCTTGTTCAGCCTGTTTCACACCCCACAGGTACCAGTGCTCTCACGCCTCCTCCTACATCACCACCTGTGTCCACTGGCACCCCTGCTCCGGCGTCTGACCCAGCCCAGCCCATTCCTGTCCCTACGTCGGCTGACACTCCTGTCTCAGTGTCCGGGCCAGCCTTGCCTGATGTCACTCCCAGCTCAGTGTCCCCCACACACGCTTCTCCTAGCACAGCATCTCCGGCTGCCTCGTCTCAGCCCTCACCAGCTGTGGTCGTACCTGTCCCTGTGGTCGTACCTGTTCCTGAGCCTGAGGTGCGCCCCTCGACCGCCGGTTACTCCCGTGAGCCTGATGGTCGCCTTCGACCACTGGATTCCGGAGCTCAGCGAGCATCGGGTCCCAGACCCAGACGTTCCTCTCGTAGCATCGCGAGCGGTGATCCAGGCACAAAGGCCTTAGGCCTGAGTGTCCGCACTGAGCTTTCAGAGGTACACCCAGCGTGCCCCATAGGGCACGACCTGGTCACTCGCGAGTTCCATATCGCCTGTGACGCAGCAGCTGATCTCGTGGCCGTCAGGCCCGACACTGAGGCGTGTGCACTTGCCACGCAGAGTTCCCCCTCCTTGGCGCCTGACCCGGGCACATTGAGGGAGGCCTTCTCATCGCAGGATGTTGATGCCTGGCGAGCTGCTTGCGAGGATGAGCTTCGCGCTATCCGAGAGCACAGAGTCTACGAGCTGGTCGACCTTCCCCCTGGGAGGAAGGCGATTCAGGTCAAGTGGGTCTTTCGCAAGAAAGTGAAGCCGGATGGCTCACTGGAACACTACAAGGCCCGCTTGGTCGTCAAGGGGTTCTCTCAGATTGAGGGAGTTGATTACACTGACACCTTTGCCCCTGTCGGCCGCATGACCTGAGCCCGGGCTCTGTTCGGTGTAGTGGCTCAGCATGACTGGGAATTACACCAGATGGATGTGAACAACGCGTTCCTCCATGGCTCTTTGGATGAGGAGATCTACGTGGCTCAGCCACCAAGCTTTGAGGACGGTGACAAGGTCTGGCGCTTGCGCAAGTCCTTGTACGACCTCAAGCAGTCTCCACGGTGTTGGAACCGGGAGATCACTGGCACCTTGACTCGCGCAGGATATGTACAGAGAGAGGCAGACCCCTCACTCTTCATCCTACCGACACCCGAGCGGTTCACCGCCATCCTGGTCTATGTTGATGACCTTCTGATCGCGTCTCCGTCCCTGGAGGCCGTGAAGGAGGCCAAGGCTGTCCTGCAGACCGCCTACAGGATGAAGGACCTCGGTCCTGCATCGGTGTTTCTTGGTATGGAGATCGTGAGAGATCGTAGACATCGGACACTGTTGTTGCATCAGGCCCGATACGCACGAGTCGTGGGGGAGCGCTTTAGCGATCTCCTTGGTGCAGTGCCCACTGCTTCCACACCCCTCACACCTGATGGGCAGGATGCCCTGAAGGTGGATGACCCTACACAGCTGGGGGAGACTGTGGACGTGACCTTGTACCTCCGTCTTATCGGATCTCTGATGTACCTGGCCACTACCACGCGTCCCGACATCGCGTTCGCCGTCAACCTCCTCGCTCAGTTCTCGCAGGCTCCACGTGCGANCGCGGCTGTGCGAGTGGTACGGTACGTGGTCTCCACGCCGTATCTCGGACTCTGCTTTCGTCGGCAGTGTTCGGTGGTCCTTGACGGCTACACTGACAACGACTGGGCTTGGAGCCCTGACGGGCGTAGTCGCACTGGCTACGTGTTTCTGCTCGGTGGTACCGCTTTGTCTTGGCAAAGCGGGAAGCAGGGCTGCATCGCACGTAGCTCGTCGGAGGCAGAGTATGTGGCTTTGGGGGCAGGGGCTGCTGAGGCAGTTTGGCTGCAGCGCTTGTTTCTTGAGCTTGGGCAGTCAGTACCCGCCATTGTGCTGCGTTGCGACAACCAGAGTGCTCTCGCCATTGCGGAGAACTCTGGTGTCTTTCATGCTCGCACAAAACACATTGCGGTTGAGCATCACTTCGTTCGTGATCTGGTGGAGCGACGCGTGATCTCCATCATGTGGGTTGGCACTGACTTGCAGCGTGCTGATTTCTTGACGAAGGCACTTGCCCGCGGAAAGTTCTTGGTGGCCATTCGTTCTGTTGGCCTTCGCCCCGTGCGTGACAGTGGTTGAGTGTGGGATGTACGTTTGCGCCTCACCTGTCTGTGTCACCCACTATGTGGTTGTACCAGTGCTGCACGCGTATGGACATGCGTACCATCGGGTCAGGGGGGAGTGTTGTGCTTTGTGCCGTTCCTGTACAGTTCACTGTGACCACTCGGCCGTGTCCATACTCGTGTAGATCCCTGAGGCAGGCGGCCCTGGTGACACCGGCGCGACGACAGGTGGCGGACTACCCGCTTGGAGCTGACCGACCACTGTTCCAGAGCCCCAGATGCCACCGGGACTCTTTGCTGTGCCTTCTACGTCTTGCAGGCGCCTTTCGGTGGACTGGCCATGAGGCCTATTTGCATGTTTTTGCATTGTATGCTCACTGTCAGTCGATGGATGCATGCATGTGACCAGTCGTTGCGTCCGTCTTTTGATTCTGCACGTCTAGGTTCAGACGGCGTAGGATTCTGACATGCGTGCGCAGAGTTACGGCCGAAACAGTGGTTTGGGCCGGTTTTAGGACAGCTCTTGGACTGCCGCCTGCGACACCCGCCGTGCGCCGCGGCAGGTATTTATGCCTTGGACTTGTCAGTTGTCATTCCTCTCTGCATATGCTATATTGAAGCATTCTGACACTTTGCCTTGTGTCTCCTAGCCAAACCCTTGCCGTTGCGTGTACGACCTGTGACTGTCGTCACCGTTTGACCAGGCATTGACGCCCTGTCAGCGGCCGTGTTGCTAGGAAGCTTCTACGCACTTTCTCACCGAGGTGACTCCGCTCGAGCCACGTGGCTCCTTCGACCGGTCCACGTGGCATTCCCACGCTACAGTGACGGATTGTAGCTAGAAGCCACAACTATTACCGTGGGAAAGGGATGTCATAGTCAATGGAGACATCCTCTTTGTTGAGGATAGGCGTCGTCAATGAATAGGTTCAATGGATGTGTTGGAAGGGACAATGGGAGGCCCAACTGGGAAGAGGGGAACATTGGAGGTGAGGGTATGTGACAAAAATCCCCTTAGTCGATTTGCGAATCAACCTAAGGTCGACAGGTTTGGGTTAGGAATACATTGACCAAAATTCCTAATAGCATAGTTTTGGGATGCTGCGCTTTAGGGTTGTATTTATGCGATGGACCCTCTTAAAACGGGACCAATTAATTACCCTCTAAAACATGTTTTATTTAGACCATTGACACGAATCCCACACAAACCCACCATTGGAGACTATCAAACCCCTCGTAAGAGGGGTTTGTGAATGTTGGAAGGAAACGACGACGTGAGTACGTCAATGCTACATGGATGAGATGTCAAAATATTTTTTTTCATCTTTTCTTGATATATTATTGACTCCATTGACATGCCATTTTTAAATTCGAAAAGAGGTACGTTTTGGATATGGGGCAAGAATGCTATTGTTTGTGGATGTAACGAATGATACACAAGTTTCTTCGGGTATGGTGCTGAAACCCAAATTATTTTCACAGGAATTAAATGAATCCCGAGGATGACCTTTAAGAAGTTTCGAGGAAAGCTGAAACGCTCTAAGATGATTTAGCCTCTGCCCTCTTCACAAAAACTTCCCATTTTATCGGGATTACAGTCGTTTTCATGTTAAATGTTTAAATTATTATAAAAAAAACTCCTTTATCGATCTTCTTTGTTACATAATGTGCTTCAACCTGGTTCAACCTCCTTCTTGTTTAGTGCTGAGGTATAGCCCCCACATCAGTCGGTTCTGACCAAAGGTTAAACAGAAGATTCAGCTCGGAGGAACCTTGTCTGTTCATCTTCAGTCAAAAGGTTATTTTGTCGTTTCTTTCAGGTTCTGGGGAAGGTTCAGAGTGGTGTTGCAAACGTCCGTTCATGATCTGAACCAAAGGCGCCTATATGGCCGCTGCGAGTTTCATCGTCGAACCACGAAGAATTGGCCATCAGATGTAGCAACGTGCCAGTGTCGACGGCGATGAGCTCGTTTAAACAACATTGGGCGCACGTGGCAATACGGCAACGCATCGCCAACGCCCTGCTGTCGAGTCCGTGGCCAACTGTTTGCCAACGCTGGGGGGAAGCTTAACGGGTCGAACTCACGCAGTATTGGCATTATCGCAGAGTGCGGACCTGTTGTCCACAAAGGTGCGCGCAATCGTTGTTTTGTCTGCTTCCAGCTGGTTCGTCGCAATCGAGAAGGTGCAAACCCAGATGCCTGTTTGACGAAAGCGCTGACTCACCGGTCAAATGGCGTACCATCTTCGGAATATATGTCCAAATGCCGAAAATTTAACGCGACTGCGTGCGATGGCAGCAGCAGGCAGTCTCGTCAGGACATGCCCCAGCGCGTTCGCTCCACCGTGGCACCTCCTAGAGCAGTAGGCGGTGGACTTGAATGAGGTGCTTCAGCAGCAAACCGTTCGCAGTATGCCTCTGGGGGTCATCTGGCGTGGGTCCAGCTCCAGGGTCCGCGGAAGTACATTAATGACGTCACCATGCGTCACTGTTCATGACGCTTCCAGAAGAGTTTCCAACTTCACACGTGCACGGTGCTCATAACACCGAAGGTGAATTCGTTACTACTGGACAAAGGTTGTGCCCCGGGACTATCGGCTGTGATCGCGTTCCTCCGGTCTGTCTTGAGTTACCAACACCTTACGACGCCATGCTGACCCTCGAGCTCTCTGTCGTCCCCAGTTCCCCTGTCCTGTCCAATGGCGCTCACTCCAGCGCCTGCCACACCATCCGCCACGTCCGCCTCACCCCGGCCAGACACAGGATTTCAGCTAGATCTTCCTCCCTATGCAGGCGGGTGGCGGTGAGGGCCACGGCTGATGTAGGCACTGCATCCGGCGCAAGCGAGACAGCGGCCCCTCCCGCTGCGTCGTCCGAGTTCAGGCCTGGCGCGCGCAAGGGCTTCGTGGAGGAGATGCGCATTCGCGCAATGAAGCTGCACACCAGGTTGGCGTAGGGTTTAGCTGCCGGTGCTGGTGGAGTGAATTGAGGTGGGATGGGCTGCGTGGCAGTAGGGTTTGTCGGATCGAAAGGTGTGCTGTATGGCTCAGTGGACCGGGACGCTTGGCGCAGCGGCTGGGTTGCGTGGCGCAGCAGATGACTTGTAGGGCCAGCAGGCGAGATGTGAAGAGCTTGTAGCGCGCTGGTGGGCGCAGAAGTGGGGCCGGGTGGCGGAGCGGTCGGGTTGCGTGGCGCAGGATGGCAATCCCTTACTCGCTTGCACTCCCCCCTCCACTTTTTCCCTTTCTCGCTCTTTGTGTGTGTGTGTGTGTGTGTGTGTGTGTGTGTGTGTGTGTGT
>SZWC01006427.1:62502-73173 GCA_023375785.1 Penium margaritaceum
CCCCCCCGGGGTGGGCAGCCCCCTCGGCCACTGGCCCTATTCTCTCACTGCTGTGCCCCATTTGAGCTCATGTGTCCCACTGGGTTTGCAGAATGACATGTTGTGACCACCCTTGGTTGCAGTTGGATTTGGAGCGAATGTCCTTGCGGAGCGGTCTGTCCCTCCTCGGACAGCTGTGGTTCAGTATGGGATGGTTGAGAGATGTGCGAATGCTCTCCGGCCTTCCGTGCACCCGTCGTGCTCTCTTGCTGGTGCGCTTGCAGAGTTGGACGCGGGATCAGAAGGACCACTGCTTGAGCGAGACGGAGAAGTCTTTCAAGTACTCGGGCACTATCCTGCGGCTGCTGGTCTCGTAGACGATTCCAACCTTCACGCCGCTGGATTCGGGATTCTTTCCTGTCAATAATTTGCCTGCCCTGTTGGATGGAGAACTGCCTTCTTGAACTTGGGATTCTCGTACCGTGCGGCCCACCAGCCTGCCACTGGTCAACTAAACTCCATCGTGTGAGATTGGTTGCTCCATCATCAGAAGCATGAGCAATTGACTAGAGAAGAAGTTGCAAGAAAATGTGAACAGGAGAGAGCCATTGCCCGGAAAGAGGGACATCCTGTGAAGTTAACAACATACCTGTCAACCAATGTGACATAACGACGTTCTCTTCCTCAGTTCCTTGATTAGAACCGAGATGCTAGTACAAAAAGTGTCCGAAGAACACATGAGCAATACTTCTGCACTGAGAATTAAATGACATTCATCTGGATGGGTACATACTACGGGTGTGGTACATACTATGTCATACCTGGAGAAGGAGCTTTGTAGAGTTGGATAACATGTATATTCAAATTGTAATTGTAGGAAAAAAGGTGCAAATTACTTCAATATGGAAAAGGTAGGAAAACTTTTGTACAATAAACTTGCCTCAATAAACAAGAAAAAATGTTGTGGCTGTGTCTTGCAAAGGGAAAAGACACCTTATTTTCGAACATCATGATAAAGTACCGTACTCCCGCCTACATTCGCAAGGAAAATAATAAAAATGATTTCCGGTCCCAATAATTTACCTCTTGTGTCTTGTTCTATAACGGTTGGAAATTAGGTTACTTTTGTGTTCGAAAAAAGGTGAAAAAAAAACCGCCGTGGATGAGTGCAGGTTCTCCACGCGGTTCCGCTCGGCCATCGAGGAACACCCCCCACAGGCGCGAACCACGCTTAGACGTCGATGACGTCCAAGCTTCAGGAGTCGTTGATCTGCTCGAGCGAGCAAATTCAGTCTCCCAACCGGCCCCGACCACTTCACTTGAGGCAGAATTACGTCTGCGGACATGACACGGCTGGTCCACTTCGAATTTTTGTGGGCGTATACTGGCTGCCCCCTCTTCCAGAACGGCACAAAATTAGTCCCCAGTTGTTCGAAATAGACTTAAAAAAAAACACCTTCATGAAAAGAGTCGCGAATTTAGGCGGGAGTACGGTAGTGTCTTTTGTATTCGCCTGTTTTTTAGAACTAAATTAAGCGACAGTTAAGTTCGACTAAAATTTTTAGCCCAGGAATTTTGGACCTGTTCGTTCCAACACTTCTGGTATCATTTTGGATAAATTGATCAGATAATCCTGTTTTCCTCCCTGTTATTGTGAGAGGTGATGTGTTGCCGAGGGCCACTAGCCCCGAAACCTATCTGATTCGTCATCGACCGGAGACTCGAACCCGGCAAATATGTTCAAAGTTACAGGCCGACCTGAACGGCTGGACGACTGCTTTGACGCCCGAGCGATTCTGGCCGTCCTTGTTTTCTAAAATAACAAACTGTTTGTTCATCCTTTCACCAATGGCGCTCGGACTTGAACTTTGAAGGTGGTTCGATTGAAGGATATGTTCCTACTTGTGCTTTCTAAGGTCAAACTCCGATGTAAACATATGTTGTAGTTTAACTCTAAGTTTAATATTCCCAAAACACATGGTCCCTTGAAAGCTCGCCGTTGGGGCGGCGTACGAGGTGAAAGCTTCCCGTGAGGTTGGAGTCTGGCGACGACGCGATTTACGGGCGGATTAATCCTGCGGTCATCGCTGACCGTAACATCTTTTATGAGTAAAAAGTCTGTGTAGGCGCTTGTAATACACTCATGTCTACATTGTCGCGGAATATGGTGGCGACTGGTCAGGTAATCGCTTCGGACAAGTTTGCCCTATTTTTTTAGTGTCTTATTTTGGTCGATCTTATCGTTCATGTCCTTGGTCTGTCACTGGGACTTCGCTTGTTGAATCTTCAACTTTCGAATGTCGAGGGCGAAGTCCCGTGTTGCGGCGCTTCGGAAGTAGATCATGCTCGCAATGCCCCGTGGACTGCACGTCCGCCTGGAGTCCACAAGGGATTGCAAGCGGAACGTGGAAAGTTCACGTTGCGCTCGCAGTCCCTAGGAGACTCCGCACTGAACGTGAAACGGTGTGTGGAGAAATAGCTTTTTCGTAATTTTGAGAGTGATTCGTCCAAGTCTACATAAGTACTTAGGTGCTGTAGCGGGAGGGCCGGTTCGGCCCTCCCTCCTCGCTGATGCGAGGGGTGGTTGCGCACCACCCCTCGCGTCAGCGAGGGCTGGCCGGCGGCCAGCAATTCGCTGGCCGTCGGCCAGCTCGCTGCCGGCCGGCTGAACGGCCGGCGGCCGGCCAAGNCCGGCCAAGCGACCGGCCGGCCACCGGCCGGCCAGCCGCCAGCCGCCGATCGCGGCCTCAGCCGGATCGGCGGCTGAGAGGCCACGAGGGCCTCGAGGGCGAGGCCTCGTGGCCTCGTGCCCTCGTCCCCCCTCGCCCTCCTTGCAAACGAGCAAGAGAGGATGAGGGATAGGGGGAGCGAGGGTGAGGACAAAATGCCTGGCGCGAAATCGCCAGCGTGCCTCGCACGCGACGATTTTCGCGCCAGAACGACAAAATGAAACTCGAAGTTCGTTTATGACGAACTTCGACGTAAAACAAACGGAATAACTCGTGCGAACACACGAGTTCGAGGTAAAAACCCCCGGTTTGGGTCCCAAAACCAGGGGTTTGGTTAAAAACGGAAATGGGCCTCCGGAGACTCGAAATATTCGAGTCTCCCTGCTCTGGGTCGTTGATGACGGTTGCCCCTCAGTCTCGCGAAGGGGGTAAACCCCTGACGCGGACTGAGAACGCCATTCTACGAACTCCGACGACGACTTCAGAGCAGGAGCTGGAGATCCAGCCCGTTACAGTGGTTCTCAGAGCGAGACGACCCTCGCGACCAAGGGTTCGACGGAAACGGCGGCTACGACATAAATAAAACGGCGCCGGCAGCTGCAAGCAGCAGCAGAAACGCCAGAAGTGACTACGGCATCAACACTTCACGGATTGAAGCGCCGTAAAGTGCATTAGGGAGCTTGAAAAAAGCTCTACTTGGTGGAGAGTCTTTCTTCCAGCCTCTCCTCACTTCCAGAGGGCGAGGAAGATTTTTTTTGGGGCGGGGTGGGGAGTCCCCACCCTCAAAAACAACAAAATCCTATCCATCTTCAAGCCTCCTTCAAAACCCCTTCATCAAAAATTGGGACAGCGCCCCTCCCCAAGCATAGGGACTCTCACGACCTGAGAGCAGCCTAAAAAGAAGGAGGGAGACACCTTGGGGATTTTTGACGGCTTCCCCAACGCCGCCGGCTCAAGGAGGACGCCGCCAAAGGGCGCGAGACGTGACAAGAAGACGCAAGAAGAGACCAAGGAAGACCAGAGGAGAAGGAGACAAGAAGACAAGAAGAAAACTCTCCTTTTCATTCTTGACTTTGTACTTGTTTGCCTTCTTGTTCTTTGGCTTAGTTTTGTGAGCGGTACTCACACTCCTTGTCACTCCCTTGTATTATGATTTTCTGTTTTCCTAGATTCTAATTGCTACCAAGTGCCGTGAGTCACGGCTTAGGAGGACTAGTTTCTAAACCCACGACCTTGTGCCGACGTGGCGGCCTAGGAAAATAGAAGTTTAAATTGAAATTGCCTCACCGATCATGAGAGCAACGTTTTAGGAGGCGATTCCTCCTCGTTGTGGGGTGATCCTCACAAAGACCTTCACGTGCTAATTGCACGAGCGATGGGATGGCAAGTGCCGCACCGTCTAAGGTCAACAAGGGCAAGGTGGTGACGTTCTCACCACACGCCCTTGGCGGACTCCAAGTTTTGGGAACCGCCGCCGCGAGCACGGTTGCCAACCCAAAGGCAACCGTACCGCCTAAGGCAACCGTGTCGCCTAAGGCGACCATGCCGCCTAAGGCAACCGACGCCAACCTCGGCGACACCGAGAAGCGTGCGGAGGCCGCAAAGGTGCTCGACGAGCACGTCGACGCGCACATGGGCGACCCCCATGCGACGGACGACGCGATGGAGGAGGATCTTCCGGAGGAAGACCCCGACGAAGAGCACGACGCCGACGATGGCGAAGGCGATGAGGATCGCGACCATCGCCATCGTCGTGCGGCGGACTCGAGCCGATTGCTCGAGAAGGGAAAGGCGCCCGCCGCATCGCCTGAAGCTGCCGACGGCAGCGAGACNTCGGAGGAATGGGGGCGGACCCCCCTTCCTACGATGTGGCCGCAATGGGACAGGGCAGCGCCCACTCGAGCGTTGTCGCCGAAGACAGTCTCCTCCGAAAGGTGGGACTCCTTGGAGGCGTGTACGCGAACCGTACCCTCTTGCAGTGGGTAAGGGTGCACGGACAACGCGAAGCCCTGGAGGCTATCGCCGACGCTCTGATGACATCAGAGCTCAAGTTCGCATTCGCCAACCTGCTGGCCCACGTCGGGCAGAGCATCACGGATCTTGACCGTGATCGCCAGCTGCAGCGCCTGGCCGCCCATGAGGCAAGCCGCCGATGCAACGACCTCGACAAGGCATTGCAGAGCGTGACCCAGGTGCGGATGCAGCAGCAAGTGCAGCGTGTCGCAGCTGCGGATGCCACTGCCGGTGGCAGCGACGACCTGCCTACCTCGACGACTTCGGGNGCCTGAAGCTGCCGACGGCAGCGAGACGGCCGAGAGCAGCAAGGGCGCCGAAAGCAGTCACACGGGAAGTTCCCGCGAGAACGAGCCGGACGACGACGCCGCAAAGGCAATTCGCGATGGCCGTCGTAGGCTTGCGGAATTTGCTGCTGAGGCGGCAGGCCGACTGAAGATCACCACCGACGGTGGAGACACGGCCCCACTCGGAGGAATGGGGGCGGACCCCCCTTCCAATGATGTGGCCGCGATGGGATAGGGCAGCACCCACTCGAGCGTCGTCGCCGACGATAGTCTCCTCCGAAAGGTGGGACTCCTTGGAGGTGTGTACGCGAACCGTACCCTCTTGCAGTGGGTAAGGGTGCACGGACAACGCGAGGCCCTGGAGGCTATCGCCGATGCTCTGACGACATCAGAGCTCAAGTTCGCGTTCGCCAACTTGCTGGCCCACGTCGGGCAGAGCATCACGGACCTTGACCGTGATCGTCAGCTGCAGCGCCTGGCCGCCCATGAGGCAAGCCGCCGATGCAACGACCTCGACAAGGCGTTGCAGAGCGTGACCCAGGTGCGGATGCAGCAGCAAGTGCAGCGTGCCGCAGCTGTAGATGCCACTGCCGGTGGCAGCGACGACTTGCCTACCTCGACGACTTCGGGGTCGGTCATGAACACGTCCTTCCTCCACAGTATGGAGATCTTCCGGAAGGGCGTAAAGCTGACCGACTGGCTGAACCGCATGGAGCACGTCCTACGTGTCCATAAGGCTCCACTCAGTCAGTGGGGCGACCTTGCCACGACGCGGCTTGAAGACAAACTCTTCAAGTACGTGGTCAAGGAGTGGTCTGCGCAGCAGCCGCACCTCGAGTGGCAGCCCATGCCGTGGGAGGCCTTCTGCGCGATCATGCACAAGAAGTGCACCCAACGTGAGGAGGCACAGCGTGCCTTCCACAAGATCAAGGACTTCAGGCAGCTGGGCAGCTCGCTCCAATCCTACTTGAGCGAGTTCACCGTACTCGTGGAGGAAGCCGAAATCTTCACCGAGGGCGATGGCACTCAGACGTTCAAGTACCCGGAGTGCATGCTGCTGGAGTACTTGCGTGATGGTCTCGCCAGCGAGAAGCTGAAGGACAAGACCACCACGACAGCCAATGGCCAAGCTTGGACAAGCTGGAGGGCGTTGCGCGACTACATGAGCGAAGTGTATTTGGCGAACCCGAAACACTACTCTGATGCACGGCCGAACGCGCGTGCACATCAGGGGCGCGACATGCGCGTGGACGCTGCAGGGGCTGGTGGGTCAGCCGGACAGCGAGGCGGGGCCAAGGGCAAGCAGCCTACAAACCCTCCAGCCAAGAAGGCTGGTGGACACNGACTCGAGTGGGTGAATCATGGGAGATGCGACGCCCGTCGTACAGATTCCGTGTTTATCACAAACTCGGCTTACCGTCGTCGAGTCTGTTCACTCGGAAGAGTGGAGGCAACATGACGATGCAGTTCAAAGGACACCTAGCTGGTGCTCCCGTGAACTTACTGGCTGACACTGGAGGGGACGACTCTTTTGTTAGCCTTGGCTTTACCCGACAGGTTGGCCTGAAGTACAAGCCATCGAATGGCGCAGTTGTTGTTGGTGACAACCGTATGGTACCCGTGATCGGTACGTGTAAAGCGAAAATTTGTATTCAAGGGTACACACAGAGTGTCACGTTGAAGGTACTCAACCTTCTTGACCCGTTCGACGTGGTGCTAGGCGATCCATGGCTTCGTGACAATAAGGCTCTAATGTGCTTTGAATCAAAGTGTTTGATCCTCCGGAAAGGACAACGCCGCTTTACGTTGATTCCGAGTACGGAATTACCACCGACCCGACTCAAAGTCCATGCCAGCTTGTCTGCAATGCAGGTCAAGAGACGTATTCGACAAGGTTGTCGATACTTCTTGGCTCAGCTGCAGAAAGTGGAGGGCGACGTGACGGAAGACNGGCGGCGCGTGAGCGTCGCAACGCAGCCTTCCGCGAAGGGCTCTGCCACAACTGCATGCAGCCGGGCCACTTTAGGGCTCAGTGCCCTGAGGCTGCTGGTGGTGGACAAGAGGCCGCGGCGCTAGCTGCAGCAGCGGCACCTCGTGGGGATGGTGCAGCAGGAGGCCGCGGACAGGGCTGTGGACAGGGTCGCGGTCGCTGCAATGGGCCCGGCCGTGGCAACAAACAGGGCCGTGGGGCGGGTTTTCCCCACCCCTGAGTGACGTCAGTGGGGACCACTCAGGGGTTAAACTGGATCACGAGTGTGAGTTCATGTTTTCAGATGAGGATGTTAAACAATTCGAGTTTTTGACGAGTTCAAATTTCTCTGTTGTTTTCTCCCCTCTCATTGAACCTCATTCTACACTTGCTGATCGACATTGCCCACTAAATCTTGCAGCACCAGACGAGATGCATGACCGAACCTGCTTAGTGGTGGCGACACCAACCATTGTGCAAGAGTTGTGTAACACAGTGATTGAAGCAAACGCCGTCAAAGCGATGAGTTCAATCACATTCGCAGTACCTTTAGTCGACGATTTCGACCCAGTGAAATTTAAAGACTGGAAGGTGCTGGCCGAATTCACACGTGCCCACAAGATGTGGAGTCGAATGGGTGAATCATGGGAGTTGCGACGCCCGTCGTACAGGTTCCGTGTTTATCACAAACTCGGCTTACCGTCGTCGAGTCTGTTCACTCGAAAGAGTGGTGGCAACATGACGATGCAGTTCAAAGGACACCTAGCTGGTGCTCCCGTGAACGTACTGGCTGACACTGGAGGGGACGACTCTTTTGTTAGCCTTGGCTTTACCCGACAGGTTGGTCTGAAGTACGAGCCATCGAATGGCGCAGTTGTTGTCGGTGACAACCGTACGGTACCCTTGATCGGTACTTGTAAAGCAAAAATTTGTATTCAAGGGTACACACAGAGTGTCACGTTGAAGGTACTCAACCTTCTTGACCCGTTTGACGTGGTGCTAGGCGATCCCTGGCTCCGTGACAACAAGGCTCTAATGTGCTTTGAATCAAAGCGTTTGATCCTCCGNGGGCGTTGAACAAGCTGACGGTGAAAAATCGATTCCCCTTACCGCGGATTGAGGACCTTTTTGACCAACTCCAAGGCGCAAAAGTATTTTCGTCCTTGGATTTGTCTCAAGGGTACCATCAAATCCGCATCACGGAAGATGATGTGCCCAAAATTGCGTTTCGAACGCACATGGGACACTATCAGTTCCGAGTGTTATGCTTCGGGCTTACAAATACCCCGGCAACCTTCCAAGGAGAAATGAACCGAACGTTCACCAAGCAACTGGGACAGTTTGTCTTGGTTTACCTGGATGATATCCTGGTTTTCTCCAAATCAATGGAAGAGCACATAGAACATCTACGCAAATTTCTCGCGATCCTTCGGGAACAGAAGTTCTATGCGAAAGTGAGCAAGTGCAAGTTTGCACAAGATGAGCTCAAATACCTTGGACACATCGTCGGCAAGGACAGCATCCGCGTAGACCCACGAAAAGTCCAAGCCGTTGTGGATTGGCCACGCCCCGAAAATGTTGGGCAGATTCGGTCTTTCCTCGGCCTTGCAAACTACTTTCGACGGTTTATGCAAGGGTATTCGACCCTGGTAGCACCGCTAACCAGGCTCACGCGAAAAGACGTGCGTTGGGAATGGACATCTGATTGCGAGAACGCTTTTCTCAAAGTCAAAGAGCTTCTCTCCACGGCGCCCGTCCTAGCTCTTCCGGATCCATCGCAACCGTGGGAGGTTCGATGTGATGCGTCGGTAGTTGGACTNGGTTGTCGATACTTCTTGGCTCAGCTGCAGAAAGTGGAGGACGACGTGACGGAAGACACGCCACAAGAGATCAGATCTCTATTGGCGGAGTTCTCGGATGTATTCCAAGACCCACCGGCTGGGCTTCCACCAGAAAGACACATGGGCCACACGATTCCGCTGCAACCGGAGGCGACTCCTCCGTTCAGACCCATGTATCGCCTTAGTCCAGCAGAAAGGCGAGAGGCCGAACGCCAAATCAAAGAGTACCTTGCAAAAGGATGGATCGAGCCAAGTAGCTCGCCGTACGGTGCGCCGATCCTTTTTGTGAACAAAAAGGATGGTGGTTTACGCATGTGCGTAGATTACCGGGCGTTGAACAAGCTGACGGTGAAAAATCGATTCCCCTTACCGCGGATTGAGGACCTTTTTGACCAACTCCAAGGCGCAAAAGTATTTTCGTCCTTGGATTTGTCTCAAGGGTACCATCAAATCCGCATCACGGAAGATGATGTGCCCAAAACCGCGTTTCGAACGCACATGGGACACTATCAGTTCCGAGTGTTATGCTTCGGGCTTACAAATGCCCCGGCAACCTTCCAAGGAGAAATGAACTGAACGTTCGCCAAGCAACTCGGACAGTTTGTCTTGGTTTACCTGGATGATATCCTGGTTTTCTCCAAATCAATGGAAGAGCACATAGAACATCTGCGCGAAGTTTTCGCAATACTTCGGGAACAGAAGTTCTATGCGAAAGTGAGCAAGTGCAAGTTTGCACAAGATGAGCTCGAATACCTTGGACACATTGTCGGCAAGGACCGCATCCGCGTTGACCCACGAAAGGTCCAAGCTGTTGTGGACTGGCCGCGCCCCGAAAATGTTGGGCAGATTCGGTCTTTCCTCGGCCTTGCAAACTACTTTCGACGGTTTATGCAAGGGTATTCGACCCTGGTAGCACCGCTAACCAGGCTCATGCGAAAAGACGTGCGTTCGGAATGGACATCTGATTACGAGAACGCTTTTCTCAAAGTCAAGGAGCTTCTCTCCACGGCGCCCGTCCTAGCTCTTCCGGATCCATCACAACCGTGGGAGGTTCGATGTGATGCGTCGGTAGTTGGACTTGGAGCCGTCCTCATGTAGAACGGTCACCCAGTTGCGTATGAGAGCCGGAAGCTCATACCCGCGGAAACGCGGTAAACGACTGGGGATCAAGAGCTCCTTGCAGTAGTACACGCTTTCAAGATGTGGCGTTGATACCTTGAGGGTGCTGAAGGGGGTGTGACGGTCGTGACCGACCATAATCCATTGGTGTTTTTCCAAACGCAACCGAACCTGTCAAGACGACAGGCGCGTTGGAGCGAATACCTGAGTCGATTCTCGTTCACATGGGAATATCGGCCAGGACGCATCAATGTGGCCGATCCACTAAGCCGACAGCCTGTGGAAATTAAAGCAACCACCGAGATCAGTGGGTGTTTTATGGCCATTGCAACAGCAACCGTTCAACCACCAGATCCCCCTGCACCTCTGCGTCAACCACCACGAGAGATTATCCATTACAACGGTTTTGTAAACAGGATCCGGATGGGATACTGTGTGGATTCTTGGTTTCAAGACTCTCGAAATCTGGACAAGTACGGCTTGGTGGAGGCCGCAGGAATCTTCTGGCACGGAGAACAAGTTGTTGTGCCAAACTCGGGAGACCTTCGAGCAAAGGTTATCTCCCAGTTCCACGACCCGCCGGTCGCAGGTCACGTGGGACCCCGAAAGACCGGACAGGCACTCTCGGACCACTATTGGTGGCCAGGGTGGAGTGTCGATGTCCGTAAGTATTGCATGACATGCGACCCATGTCTTCGGAATAAGGCTAGTAACAAGAAGCCTGCTGGACTCCT
>SZWC01006427.1:75304-90355 GCA_023375785.1 Penium margaritaceum
CTGGCGCGAAATCGCCAGCGTGCCTCGCACGCGACGATTTCGCGCCAGAACGACAAAACGAAACTCGAAGTTCGTTTATGACGAACTTCGACGTAAAACAAACGGAATAACTCGTGCGAACACACGAGTTCGAGGTAAAAACCCCCGGTTTGGGTCCCAAAACCAGGGGTTTGGTTAAAAACGGAAATGGGCCTCCGGAGACTCAAAATATTCGAGTCTCCCTGCTCTGGGTCGTTGATGACGATTGCCCCTCAGTCTTGCGAAGGGGGTAAACCCCTGACGCGGACTGAGAACGCCATTCTGCGAACTCCGACGACGACTTCAGAGCAGGAGCTGGAGATCCAGCCCGTTACAATTTTAAACTGCTGGATATGGGGGATATAAAATTCCGCAATTGGATATGGGGTGGTCCGCCCTTCGGGAATGTGGATATTAGAGCTATTTCGCCCTATAGGTTATCATGAAAAGACAAAGTTAGGCAGAGAACGAGTAGAAGTTGTGGAGCAAAAGATACCCCATGGGAAGGGACCCAAAAGTTTCTATACCCTATGTTTTGTTACGTACCACACATACACGAGCCCCTAATCTTTCCGAGTGCACATTTCTGTCATTACATGAATAGCCCACCGCGCGTCGAGACTCCAATTTTCACTCCGATGGTCGAGGGCAATTCGACCAGCTGCCCTCCTCTTCCGGCGAACCTTCTCGCACCTTTTGACAACTTCGACCAACTTCGACTTCGAGAATAGACGACACAAGTGTCACGACCTTTCGGTCGAGTTCTCTATGCATCGAGAAATATATCAATTTTTAAAGATGCATCTTGCATCTTCGTCGTCGAACTTTGAAGCCCCTTGATTCCTCAGCGGGGCTTCTCGATCCGACCACTCACAACGCGACTCCACACGCGTCGCTCGACAATCGACCCGACGACCCTAAATCTACCTCATTCGTAACTCGAAACTCGTATATATGTGTTCAATGATTTCAACACTTGTCTTTGAAGTACATTTACCACTAATTATAAATTACTCAAGTGTCCCAAATTCTCAATCGTGTTCTACCTCGCGACTTCTACCTGTTCACCATCTACGTTGTGTTCAGCATTACATGTTTGGCACAATTCCACAACCGAGCCCCTAGTTCCAATTCCAAAACGAGTGATTTAAGTCACTCGCTACACTTGGTCGTCATAAGTTCTTTGGTCCCTTTCGAGAGATTGTGATCGAGCGACTACCCCTTTTTTGCTCTTTTTCATACATGTAAACCCATATTACAATGGATAAATTGACCCAGGGTCCTTGGTTCTTCCTGACACCCAACAAGACGATCCGCTTTCTATAGGTATCAGCACTGAGGCCCGCATTTGGGCGGCGACCGACGGGAGGGACCACTGGATTATCCTCGCGCTTCGAAATTGCCAAACTGGCTACCGGTCGACGACTGCCTGTTTATGAAAGAATTCCGTTGGCACTTCCCATCGGCAGAACTTATAATTGCATTCTGAAAGTTTAAAAATTAAATACAAAACTTAAATATCGAAACAAACTCAAACATACATAGGCCTTTGACCTCCAAACCATGTTTTGAACCATTCGTGCCTCACAATCACAAAACCTGGTGCGCGAACTTGGTGAACGATAGAAATTGGCAAGAGAATGACGATGGGCCTTTCGCTGTTAGTTTTGGTCTTCGCATGAGATTCGCCTGCAACCTCGGACAAATTTGACATGTAGGAAACAGGCGAATGGCTCCTTCATTGCTGAGATTCGACAGCAGGGCTTGATTGCTGGTGAGATCGGCCGTCAAGGCCTCGTAGTGGGCAAACGAGCGAAAAGGGTCGTCTAGTCAAGCCGCAGGGCCAAACGAGGCCCTTAGGTCGGAGTGCCCTATTACAATTTAGGGTTTTCCTTTGTTTTGCGTGGGCTCCCTGTTTTTATGTGAACCTCCCCTGTCTATCCTTACAGCTTTTTGTGAGCACTCAGCTGTGTGTATCGTCCTGCATATGCCTGATGCACACCTAGCCAACGAAAGAGCACAGACTCGTGGTGACCCCACCCAACAACAAGTGCCAGACAGTTGCCACGATGTCTTAGGTTCTGCATGGGTCTTGTCTAGTTTCTATGCAATTGCTAGAGTTTTCTCAGAGAACTGGATCATAATCCCAATCTCCATGTTTTTCATGTTGTGTCCACCAATTGGTGTCGGCCTTGTGTGTGACCATTTGTAGCGTCCGACTAAAGATTCTGCATCTCCAGGTTCATACGGTGTTGCGTTTGGCTGCTTGTGTACATGGTTATGGCCAACGAGTTATTTTGAAGTAAGCTTTATGAATAATTCACAATACCACATGCATCACATGCAGTGCATTGCGACAATTATTTATGCTCTGTGCTTGTCAGCTGTCATTCCTTTCTGCAAAGCCAAGTTATTGGAACTTATGAGACTTTACGCATCTCTGCAGCCTAACCTTTACTATATCTTGCACTTGCTTGATTGCTAGTGCATCAATTGACTTAACAGTGTCGCCATGTCAATGACGGCAAGGCTAGAAAGCTTCCTAGTAATCTTTTCTATGTTACCAGAGTAGCGAGACCATTCTCACTGAGGTATGTGGCAAAGACGCAACATCGACAGTAATAGTGAGAGTCATCTCAATAGCTTCATCCTTGAACCTGTTGCAACAGACATCGACAGCAGAGACGTCGTCTTGACGTCAACAGAAGTAGCATCACCACACGATCGCTAGAGTTGGCGACAACAATGGCAGTGGCAGCCTGAGTCACCGCCACCACTACAACAGCAACAATCGTGACTCAACAAGTTGTAGCAGCCATATTGAGCAGTAGCTGTAGCACCGAGTAGTCGTAGCAGCTTGTATGGCTACCATCCGTGAAACACAAAAAAGAGAGAGAAGTAGCTCATAGAAGGAGCTCGCGACGGCGGGTACAAGCAATGACAGCGCACAGTGGTAGTGGTAGCGTCAAGCAGCAACAACGATAAGTAGCAGTCGCGAGCAACAACAACAACACAATGGCAGTGATAGAGGCAGCAAGAGCACAGGAGGGGCATTGACGTTATTGTAGCAATAGTAGCAAAAGCAATAGCAAGTGTACTACAACAATACCGTAGCAGTAACAGTGACTATAGTAGCACAATAGTTTGTGGCAGCGATTGTAGAGGTAGTAGTCTTGTGGCAACAGCAGCCACAGCTGCTACCTTTCGCAACACTACTTTTGTGCAATAGTTACAGCTTATCAATGCTACAGAGTTGTACTGTTGCAAAGTTGTACAACGGTGCAAACATGTATAGACCCTACGTAGCCCCTGCATAACCGCGTGCATAGGATGACGTGGTCACCTCCCTTCCATAGCCACAAAAACGTCGCTTGAGTCGGAAACAAAGAACCAGCTTCACTAGCGTAAAGTATGTTGGCCTTTCTTACTCTAGCATAAAAACATTGAAGTCATTATCAGTGGTGTTGGTGTCAACACTTTATGATTAAAAACAAGTGAACTACTCAGGAATCACTGACGGTTATTTATGCCAACAACTTTGATGTTCTGACCCATGCTAAGCGGCCACATGGCGCCAGGCGATGACATGGGAAAGGAGCCAACTAATCCCTCCAAGTCTAGCTCCTTGTCCAACTTGTCCAGCCCATGCACTCAAGTGATTGACAAGTTATGATATGCACAGGATGGGGTTAGACGTCAGCAGCAAGAGCATTTTGCCACTCTCTAGGATATCCAAACCTTGGTGGAAAGAGTGCAAGGACTACAGTAGACTCCACCTGGTATAGCCGGAACTACATCATACGGACAGCCAAGTATATTGATTGGCTCCGCCAAGCAGTAGAACGTATCTGAAGAGTAGGATTTAGAGTAGGAGGAGGTATATGCACGGACACGCAAGGTTTGTACGCACCTGCTTCCCTCCACCTCGGCCCACAGTGCACACCTGTGAGTGCATCAGTGGTATTAACGCGTCAAACCCCCTCGACGAGGGTGACAGGTCTCTTCTTCGACGGGCTGTCCATTCCACGGGCGCTCAATCCAGTGCATGAGGTTTCCCTTTCCATGGAGAGGTGACCAAAGGGCTTTCAGACTTTGCCACCCTATTACGACAGTGATGGTGGATTTGACTACTAGGAGGTTATTTTCTAGTTATGGGCTGATGCAGATGGGGTGTGACCCTATCACGTGAGCTAATACAAGACCGCTTACGTCCGCCAAACTCAGTCCGTAACAAGAGCCATGTGCAGTCTGCTCTACGCCGTTCTCCATAAGATTTTTGTGGACTTCCGTCCTTTCCTGGTTACACCTTAGAGGGGTGACGGGGCCGACCCTTGTCGCGGATGGGAGTTGGCCCTCGCCTGGTGTGCTACATAGACACAAGCAACGAGGAATATCCCCCTTTGGGAGTTCCATTCCCTACACTACGGTGATTCAGAGGTGGTAGCAACATACTGGCATCGCGTGATGCATATCTACAGCCAGTTGGGCACTTGAGGATGGTCCTAGCTCCAGGGGATCGACACCATCATGCGTGGTGTGCACATGGAGTACACTGTCCTCTTCACCTTCTTCTATCCCATGATAGCGGTGACAACTACATCTCCAACAACCCCTCTCACTCTTAGCTCAACCTCCTCCCATTCATCTTCCTCTCCATCTTCCCTATCCTCATCAGCTTAGGATGTGGCAGCCACTATACAAAGGAAGAAGGGAAAAATAAATGTGGCAAGGGGCATCTAGAACATGTGTAGCAACCAAAAAGCAGTAGTAGTGGGTGCTCCATCCACTGTTACAAACGTGTGGACACTCATCAATATACATACTGCCACCATCCCTTGGAATAGAGCCAGAAAACACACAGTGGACATCTTTTGGCACCACGGAGGCAATTTAGAAAGTGGTCGCGAAAGAATTCAAGCCTTCTACCTCTCCGGGTGGTGATGGAGGCATGGGTCCATCGAACAGTACAATCACAGAGCGTTGTGAGCTACTGGCAGTTTGTAGTCAGGAAGGTGCAAGAGTGTCGTCATTGCCAGATGGTTCTCAAATAGCTTGTCCTACTGTGTATATTGCCCACGATGATGCTTGTAGGGGAGCTCAGTCAGCTTGTGATGATGATGGACTTGATAATACCGAATGGCTTGAGGTGTCACAGGTCCGTGCCGTTCGTCCTTGTCTCAAGTCCTCTAGTGAGCGTCTAGAAGAGGTAGAGTATTCTACGATACATCATTCAGTGCCCAGGACAGGTCATGAGCCAAGTAGCACCTGGATCATTGTGTGACCCACCACATGACCTATTGTCGTAGTGATTATTTTGTACTCGGTCTTGTTGCATCCCTTTGATTAGTTGCATAGGGCCTCCTCAGTTGCTACATGTCAAGGGAGACAAGGTGGTGTGGTTTGATAATCATATGGCCCCTTGTTTCCTTGTTTTCTCTTTCTCCCTACTCCTAAGCTTAGCCCGCCCTTTATTTGTGCATGCACCAGGATGGGTCTCACTGTCGAGCACTCCACTGACACCTCCATAGTGACTTCTCTTGACACACGTGCCATTTTTCTCCTTACCTCCATTATTGATGACCTGCATTAAATCAAGATACATATCTTGTTGCAATCCATTTGCTTCTTCTCCCCACTTTTATACACTCAGTAACCTATGTATACCACTGCTCCATAATCATCACTTCCTAGAAGTTTACTGGTGTGTATGCACTTGGGACATCACCATTTTCTTCATGAACAAATGTAATTATATTTTCAGGGATGGTTTGAATGTATTGTGTTAAAGTTAAAGCAATTCGTTTCTTTTTATTGCAAAGTGTATTTACTTGTTTTACATCGGGCCTATTTATGTCCTGCAACGCCCTTGGGGTCATATCTGTCATGCGTAGTATTGGCTTGAAGGATAGCTAGGGACACAGATGAATAATCGTAAGGCATCGGAACACGTATCGAATTCGCGAGGGTCATCACCGTTATTCACTCGATGTTGTCTCCCTCCCCCCCTCCTCCCAGTGCGAGTGAATTAGGGAAGTATATCGGGAAGTGTATTGTGGAGATTCAGAAATATGTATACTTGCGTATTTCACTATCTCCCCCAACCCCCCCCCCCAAATCATGTCGGTTGTATTGGAGGGGTGTATCGTAAAGTGTATCGTACATCGACATAAAACTATACACAAGTGTGCAAATACACTAGTGTATTATAACCACCCCCGTCATATCCACTAACAGATACACAACCCCAATGCATTATCGAATTGGGAGGGGGTGGGTGTGGGCGATGACCCCCCCACCCAAAGTTTGAAGTTAATACGGTAAGTGTTTCTGGCAAATATGAGAAGAAAAAGACATTTACCTTTTTGGAAAGAAAGCTTTAAGCGACCGAGGACGCCGATCGCAGTGAACCGACGGCCGTCAGAATCTGAAACCAGGAACTTAACTTACGAGCATTGTCCACAATGAGCGAGTTACGATCGACAAAACATCACCCCGATTAGAGTTCCAATCCCCCCTCCCCCCCCCCCCCCCCCCGAACACCTTGAGTGTATTGGGGGATTGTGTTGGGATGTGTAGTGTAAGTCCGTTAAGAATACTACACTAGTGTATAGATGTATTAGTGTATTAATACGGCCACACTTCAGATACACCGCCCAATACACTGGCCTAATACACTTCGGCTTCTAGAGGGGGGGGGGAGAGACGACGTCCCCCCTCCCCCTCCAAGTAGAAAGAGTATGTGGTGAGTGTATCTGAAAGCGTAGCTGGTAGACAACCAAAACGATACACTTGTGTATACTTTCGAAAATCAATCGGAGCTTACTGGAGTCGTCGATCGAGGCATCGGACGGATCAAAGGGGATGAATACGTAAAGAGAATACTCTGTTGTTATCGTGCACGTGAACCAACCAATCCCCGATATGAGGTCCGCCCTCCCCCCCCCCCCAAGTAAGAAGTGTACCTGGTAAGTGTATTGGAAAGTGTAGCTGGTAGACAACTGAAAAAAAAACACTTGTGTATTCTTACTAGAGTCAATCAAAGCTTACACAGATCATCAATTCTAGGCATTGGACAGTGTGCAGAGGACGAACAGGCAAACAGAATTCTCTGTTGGCCTCGTGCAGGCGAACTAATCAATCCCCTATCTGAGGTCCACCCTCACCCCCCCCCCTCCAAACTTTGAGTGTGTATTGGAGGACTATATCGGGGAGTGTATCGCAAGCTTGCTAGAGAAAATACACTTGTGTATTTGTACACGTGTTTTCATGCGGCCCGCCACTAGATACACCACCCAATACATACCCCAGCAATGCACTCTACTCAGCGGGACCTCGTGGGGGGAAGGGAGGCGGGGACTTTTGGGGAACGCTTGAGCGATGATACAAAGAACGAGATGGCCCATCGTGCGAGCGATGATCACGAGTACAACATTTCTAGTATCGAGGACAATTCAGCATCATTGATAGAAATACAAACATAACATGAATTCTCATAAAGAATATAGTAGGTAACTTTGTGAATTCACTTACGTTAAACTTACTTTCAGAATTTTCTGTAGAATAACTCATTAAAAAAAATCAGGTCATGTATTTGTTGAGAACGTTCAGTGAAAGTATTGTGGTCATGTACACAAAACTAAAAGTGAACATGATTCCAACTAACAATATCTAAGAAACGCTGTCAATGTTCTAGGCTAGTTTCCGAGAAGGATCCTCACCATATGTTGTAGTGTTGTACACAATTTATCGAGTGTGTGGATTTAGGGTGATTGGGCATAAATGTAACTCTCTCTTTTTGTGTGTTCTTGTCACTAGTGTTCTCTCTCCTACTCACCAACAGTTGCTTCATCCCTCATTTTTGCCATGTGAGCCCAGAAATTATGACCAAGCCTCATCGATTCCCTCTGGTACACTTGATCCCATGCATTTTCAGTCCCCTTTGACACACCTAATCCTGTGCCAGCGTCAATCCCCGTTGGCACACTTAACCCCGTACCAATGTTAGTCTCCTCTTGCACACGCAATCCCCCGCTAGTGAGAGCATCTCTAGTTTCACCTAATCTCGTGCATAAGCCTGCTTCCCCTACGAGCTAACAACTATCCTTGCTTCTCTTATATCCTCTCCCCTTCTGTACGAGTCCATGGCCCCTACAATTGTGGCCCAACCTCTTGCTGCACAGCTAGAAGTGAGCACCTCAGCACTGGACTCTATCACGAGCCCGATGGCTGTCTCTGACCACTAGCCACTAGGGCTCATAAGGCAATTGACTCGGCGCCTAGAAACCTGACCCGCAACATTCAGAGTGACAAGCCTGGAATCATGGTCCTCGGCCTAAGTGTCCAAGCAGACTACACAGAAGTGCATGTAGCGTGTCATGTTGTCGACAAGTTGGTCTCCAATGAGTTTTCGGGAGCATGCGATGTCGTAGCTGTTCTTCTCATGGATGAGGGTTACTCGGCATGGATAAAAAGTACGGAGATCACATGGTAGAAACCTTTGCCAAATTCTCCATAGCAAAATGACACTGATCAGATGACAAACCCTGCCATCCTCAACATGGTCCCGTCCATGTTGAGTGATGCAAACCTTACTTAAAGGAAGTGGAAAGAGGTGGTATGAATAGTGAAATACATCATGAATCTCATGCCATCAAAATCGCTGAAGGATGTGGAGTGCAATGTGTGAAGGATGTCGCGAGAAGGATGGAGTGATAAGAAGCCAAATGCATCTCACCTTTGAACGTATTGCAGTATTGCACATGCTATTGTATAGGCATAAGAGGGACGGGGCAAGCTAGACGTGTGCACTCATTGACAAGTATATGAGCGAGAGCAAGGCATACCGACACTTCAACACGCGGAGGCAATATATCGTTAAGATTCACAATGCCTTGTTAAACAAGGAAAGTCATTGGAAAAATGAGGATGCTCGTCTCTTCATGTGAGGACAATGGCTACCACTGCTTAAGGAGAAGACGCCAGAGGATGCAAAAGAAGATGATGTCCGAGTGGCTCCAACATACAAGAAGCATCTAAGGGGTGGGGGAGAAGTTGAATTGGATTCCGCCAAGTCAGAAGATAAGTCTTAAGCACTAGCAGTTGTGGATGTAAATGAGGAGGCATGAAATGAGCTCGCATCTCTATAATCCTCGAAGAGGGGAGTAGATCAGTGATGTAAGAGGCAACACGCGGTAAGAAGCATCAAAAGCAACGGCATCCCCAACAGCAGAAGCCTTAAAGAAGGGGGACCCATAAGGAGGGTGGTAAATGGTACAATATTACAGAGGGCTTATAGACAATATTTTCTTTATAATTATCTGTATAAGTGGAGTTTGAGACCTTCAAGGGGGCATTGCTCCAGAAACATGGAGTTGAATGGAAGCGATTGTTTTTTACTAAGCTCGCTTCCCTCGAGGAGAACGGCACTTGGGAGCTGATGAGCAAACCGAAGGACAAGAGAAGCATCAGCTCCAAGTACATATTCAAGAGGAATCTTGTCAAGGAGGGTACAATGTGCATGTGGTGAAAAGGGGATATGTCTAGCGAGAGGGTGAATTTTACAAAGAAACCTTTGAATCAGTGGTGAAACGCGCCTTCATCCATACCATCCTCTTAGTGACGAGAGCACGTACCTACGAGGTCCATCAATTGGAATTGAAAACCACATTCCTCAATAGAAACCTGGAAAAGGATTTCCTCGTGGAGGTGCTGGAGGGAGTGGAAACTCCATCAGAGTAGGTGTGTAGGCTTCGCAAGATGCTCTACGGGCAGAAGTTAGCGCCACACATGTGGTACATGAAAATGGGTGGTTTCACAACTTGCATGTGTGGAGGCAACCAGTGTTCTACCGGATTGTGGTTCTTTTTGTTGAAGTTCTCATCCTTGTGTCATTGGACATGGGAGAGATGGTAAACCTGACGCACCATCTTGGTGGTCGGTCCAAAATGAGCTTATGAAATAACTTAGTGTTGCCATCAAGTGAGATTGCAAGGCATGTACTCTAGATATGGGACAAGCAAAGTACATGAAAGAGATGCTCCACTACTACAAGACAGAGGATTGGAATCCCATTATCACACCCATGGCTATAATATGTGAGTTGATCTCGAGCATGGAAGGAGGAAAGGACAGGTGTGCCTTACCATTCCACCATAGTAGCATCATGTATGCCATGGTGGCAACACAATCAGACCTGGACTTCACGCAGGGTTGGGTGAGTTGTTATGTGAGGAAAAGTCCACCGCCAGTTATCTGAGTTTGACTCCAATGGGCTTCAAATGTATCAGGGCTCTAGAGGAAGCGACCAAGGAGACCTCCTTGACCAGGAAATACTTCTGTTTGACTTAATGGGCAAGGAAAAGCACTGTAACAGGTCACCGTTGAAGCGCCTTTTGTTGCCTAGAGAGCAAGTTATAGTGGGGAGCTTGACCAAAGCTTACTTTTCCAATCAAAGCTAGGGATCCACTACTCGTATTCTGACGACCTTGAATGCGTTGAAAAACTTATATCACATACAAAAAGAATAAAAAATATTCTCAATTTTATGTTCAGTCCAATCTCATGTGTGGTCCTTGTATTCTACACCCTTGAATTGGTGTCATTTGGCTTCCCTGGATATTGGTAACATGAATCCGTGATAGCTAGGCATCCTTGAGTTTACATACATTTGCACGAGTGCCAATGGATTCTTAATCCTCTGCTTTGACATTCACAACATGGGCAAACGGGAGATAGCAGGTAAGTATCGTAAGTGTTTAAAGGATGACATTCAATGCATGTTTTTGCTCACAGAATTTCAAAGAATGCTGGTTGTTGCTGAGCTCGTTGAGGAGCTTTGCTATTGTCGAGGATTATTCTACGACAACCAGATAGTAACAGAAACAACGCATTGATCTAACGGAGATCCATACGGTTTATGTAGGCATGTAGTAGGGCATGCCACGAGGAAACTGGTCGGTTATGAAGATGTCATGGTGCTATAAGGACGATTGGAAGAAGATCTATCATGGAAAATAAAAATGTGAAGAATGGAAAAAAAGTGAAGAAAATAAAATGATTTGGCCGAAAGCTGCACAGACAAGACGGCCTACAATTGGCGGTTGCTTGCAATTTATCACATTAGGTTACTTTAGCATCATTGTTGCAAGCAACCTGCTGCTTGCGGCAAAAATATGTGAGTGCCTGATGGCCAAATGCTAGAAAAACTACATATACATTAACAGATAAACATTTTATGAAATTCATTCGCTAGGAAGAAACCAAATCTAATATTGTAGAGCAACGGAAGGAAGAGAATTCTTGATATTAGAAGCTAAACTGTCATTGTTTCATTGTGCAAATGACACGGGATGCAAACGTTAACAGAAGATAAGATAATTGCTAGAATGTGGGTTGCTCCCATTCTTTCACGCTAGTTGAAATTTTACTTATTTCTAGATGCAAATGTGTCAGTTCTTTATGTGCACATCCCACAATTGTTTGGATCTTCCCTCCCAAGATTTTCCCTTGCTCATGGAACTATCAAGGTATGTGACAGGAGACAGGATAGCGGCAAATGGTGTTCACCCTCTACGCTTAGCGAGGACGGACAACTCACCATCATCGTCATCCATTTCCTCTCACACTCTTTCTTCTTCTTCTTCTTCTTCTCTCTCTCTCTCTCTCTCTCTCTCTCTCTCTCTCTCTCTCTCTCTCTCTCTCTCTCTCTCTCTCTCTCTCTCTCTCTCTCTCTTGCTCCCGCCCATCGTCCTTGTTTGTCCTCACTAGCAAGAAGGGGGGCAAGCTAGATGGCTCGAAGCCACAATCTGCGAGGCTGGTCGGCGGCAAGCAAGAGGGTTGCCACGGATTGATCTTCACCGTATCAAAGGAGAGGAGCTCCCACAATAGTTCTACCTTTACTAGAACAAGTTCGCGCTGCTAACCCGAGATTTGCGTTTGGAAATACATTATCTGCATTTTAAATAGACGCCGGACATCCTTCAACATGAAGAGGTAATTGCAAGGCTCTCCAAGTCTGAGTATGAGGTGGTTCTCATTTGGAATGTTATGAGAGGTAGCCGTTCTATATGGGTCAAAAGAAAGAGGACGCTTTGAAGAAGTTGTCAGAACGTACATTCATCCGGCATATCTAATTTTTCTCGTGTTCTTTCACTTAGTACCAAAATTTCATTCAAGGTTACGTAAAGAAAGTTGTGTTACCGACTTAACTATTGAAGACGGACCACTACAGCCTTCTCTTAATTTTAATTTTTCTCTGTATAGTTCAAGAGATCTTCCCATCGTATGAACAAGATCAAATGAAACACCATGCACCAAACATGAAATGTTTTCTTGAAGTTTGAGGAAACTGAATTCAAACAAGGATTGAGCATTCCCTCTCTCTCTCTCTCTCTCTCTCTCTCTCTCTCTCTCTCTCCCTCTCTCTCCCCTCCTCCTCCTCTCTCTCACTCTCTCTACCCCCACTCTCTCTCTATCTCTCTCTCTCCCTCTCTCTCTCACTCTTTATCTCTCCCTCTCTCTCTCTCTCTCTCTCTCTCTCTCTGTTTTGAACCGTATAAAATCATGTGAAGAGTGCAAATTAACACGTATATTTTACTTGAATTCCTCTTGGCTCTAGATCTCGTGTTGCCTTGTCTTCTTGCACGTTATGTCAAGAACGTATTGTGAACTGGCAACATACCCCCTTTCCAAAGATTGTAGCCTGGTTATTAAAATTAATTTGTTTCATAATTATTCATAGAATCTTTAATCATATCAAGGAAGATTCGAAAATTCTCCATTAAAGTTCATGCACGGAAATTCACTTTACTTTTGCGCTTTTTTGTAGATTATATACCTGATTTTTAATTATTATAATTATGATTTAATATATATTTTATCTTTCTTAACGAGATTATGGATTTTTTCTCTAGAAGCTAGTGCCTGACATCCTCCCTGGGCTTGTTCCGGTGCTGAGGTGCCCCCTTATCAGTCAGTGACGACCAGGGAACCAAAAAAGTGGAGACGTGGCTGCAGTTCAGCTTTTCCGGAATTGAGCTGGCTGGCGAGGCAATAGTAGATTTACTACGGTTTGAGGGGCTATAGCCCCTCAGACCGTGTCATTCACTGTCCGTGGCGTGTCCGCCGTGCCCCAGCCTTTTTTAATATCTGCCACGGGTTTGTGTCCGCTGCCCCATCTTTGATAGACTGTGTCGCTGTCCGCTTCTCGACCGCTCCCTTCACTCGTGTGCAGGCCCGCCATTTTCCAGCGGCGCGACTTTTACCAGCGGCTAAGTGCCGAGGTCGTTCTTCCTACCTCTTCTCTTTCCGCAGCAGCTACGTAAGTTTTCACCGGCTAACATCCGACCGCCGGGTTACAGGGTAGCGCGACGCCTGCCACGGATTTCGAACAAGGGGGGACAGGGAACAAGGGAGGACAGGGAACAGGAAGAAGCCGCAGAAATGGCAAAGACCGCGCACAAGCCGCGCAACCCGTCCCTCATCCGCGGGATCGGGAAGTATTCCAGGTCGGCCATGTACCACAAGCGCGGCCTGTGGGCCATCAAGCAGAAGAACGGCGGGAAGTTGCCTGTGCACGAGAAGCCCGCTAAGGCAGAGGGGGAGAAGAAGGGGCGGGAGCCCAGGCTGTACCCCGCAGAGGACGTCCCCAAGCCTCTGGCCAAGCGCATCGTCCGCAAGCCCACCAAGCTGCGGTGCGTTGCAGCCAGCTCTTTCGCCCGCCAGTGACAGGCCCCATCTAAGCTGCAGCAGGAGCCCAACCAAGGCAGAAAGGCTTCAGCAGCTCCCTGACTTGTGCTCCATCGGTGCTTGTAGAATCCAGCCTTGAACAGCAGGATCCGCTGGCAGCAGCTGCTGCAAGCTGCAGATACGAGCTGTGTTGACCCGACTTGCTCGCTCCCCCTCCCCCTCCCTCCAGGGGGCGCGAGAGTGGGATCGCCGCTGCAGCCGCAGTTTCATCTCTGTTTCTTGTGACCGTCCCGCGGCCTGCATGCCGCACTCATGTTTGTGCCTTCGCCATTGTCGCTGCGCTGCGTCGGTGCAAGTGGCTGGCGCTGTATGGTCGGCATGCGGTGGGCGTTCCATGCTGACGTGATCGTTGGCAGACGGCGCGTGTCCTCTGCACAAGCCCGCGAGTCTGGGTCTTGGCGCGTTTTCTTTTTTTGCGAGGGCTGCATTGGCATTCCATCGCCAACATTGCTCACTGGCTAGCATCCTCGCTACCACTGGGCGTCCGCATGAATTGCTGCCATTCTGCGTCTGCCGTTCCTTCCATTTCGGCCGCCGCCGCTGCTGCTCCTGCCGCTTACGGTGCTGCCAGGGCCGCTTCCGCCATTGCCTCATTTGCCATTGCGGCTATCTGTGCCACCAAGGCGCCCTCCGTACTCGGCCACTTGTCTACGCCGCCTGTCCCGTCCCTGCCCGTCCTATGTTTCTCCACTCCACCTCTCGACCTCCCTCCCTCTCCACCTGTCCACCTCTCCACAGTCCCACGTCTCCACCTCTTCATTTGTGCACCTGTCCACCTGTCCATCCGTCCACCTGTCCACTGTCCACCTGTCCACTGTCCACCTGTCCAGCTGTCCACCTGTCCACTTGTCCACCTGTCCACCTGTCCGCCTGTCCGCCTGTCCACCTGTCCACCTGCCAACCTGTCCACCTGTCCACCTGTCCACCTTTCCACTTGTCCACCTTTCCACCGCTCCACCTGTCTACCCGTCCACCTGTCCACCCGTCCCCCTGTTCACCTGTCCACCTGTCCACCTGTCTATCCCTCCACCTGTTGACATGTCCATCTCTCCACGTCTCATGCTTGTAGCAGAAGCCTCTCAGGCACATGGACGGGGCCGCCCATTTGCGTGCAGCCCACTGCGTATCTTGTCATGCCTCTCTCTCTCTCTCTCTCTCTCTCTCTCTCTCTTGCTCCCGCCCATCGTCCTTGTTTGTCCTCACTAGCAAGAAGGGGGGCAAGCTAGATGGCTCGAAGCCACAATCTGCGAGGCTGGTCGGCGGCAAGCAAGAGGGTTGCCACGGATT
>SZWC01006427.1:91690-134941 GCA_023375785.1 Penium margaritaceum
TGTCCACCTGTCCACCTTTCCACTTGTCCACCTTTCCACCGCTCCACCTGTCTACCCGTCCACCTGTCCACCCGTCCCCCTGTTCACCTGTCCACCTGTCCACCTGTCTATCCCTCCACCTGTTGACATGTCCATCTCTCCACGTCTCATGCTTGTAGCAGAAGCCTCTCAGGCACATGGACGGGGCCGCCCATTTGCGTGCAGCCCACTGCGTATCTTGTCATGCCTCTCTCTCTCTCTCTCTCTCTCTCTCTCTCTGTGTCTGTCTCTCCCTCCCTCTCTGGTCTCCTGGTCGCTCTAGGGAGCACAAATGTGCAAAGTGGATGTTTTCTTCCCCACAACCCATTGCTGAGCCCCCCCCACTGCCCTCCTCGCGCTGCCTCTCATCGTCGCCCGTCGCATATTTTCTTCTTTCCACCTACCGTGATGTACTCTGTTCCTTCTGCTGCTTCACGCCCCCCATCCCCTCCTCCCCTGGTTGCTCTTCCGTGCATGTCTATTGTTTGCGCGCTCTATCGCTGTGGTCTTGTGTGGTGGAAGGCGCACGCTCACCTCGTGCGCTCTGCTGTCCTGTTTTCTCTTCTCCGCTGGCTGTTGCCTCGACGAGTCCCTGGCAAGGCGTGCTGTGGCTGCAGCCACCCATTACTCTTTCTGTTCCTTGCACTGCCGCGTGCTCTTTCTCTACGGTCTGCAATGCACACGTTCACGCCAACATGCTCAACCCTCCACGCCTATCTGGCACGTCGGTGCAAATGGTGCGATGCTACACATGCCTCGCTGCGCTGCCGCTTCCACATCTCTCGACTGTGCAATGCCATGGCATGCCATGCCATGCCACGCCATGCCATGTGATGAAGTGACATTCAACGGGGTGCATTGGGGTGCAGGTCGTCCATCACGCCAGGCACAGTGCTGATTCTGCTGGTGGGGCAGTTCAAGGGCAAGCGCGTCATCTTCCTCAAGCAGCTGTCGTCGGGTCTGCTGCTCGTCACTGGTGAGCCACGCACACAGTGACGTGCCCTCTCCTCTCTGCCCGAGCCTGTTCCTGAGCCTGTGGCTGTGGCTGTGGCTATGGCTGTGGCTGTGACTGTGGCTGTGGCTGTGGCTGTGCCTGTGCCTGTGGCTGTGGCTGTGCCTGTGCCTGTGGCTGTGGCTGTGCCTGTGGCTGTGGCTGTGGCTGTGACTGTGGCTGTGGCTGTGGCTATGGCTGTGGCTGTGACTGTGGCTGTGGCTGTGGCTGTGGCTATGGCTGTGGTTGTGGCTGTTGCTGTGGCCGTGGCTGTGGCTGTGCGTGTGCCCGTGCCGGTGCCTGTGCCTGTGCCTGTGCCTGTGCCTGGGCCTGCGCCTGTGCCTGTGCCTGTGCCTGTGCCCGTGACTGTGCCTGGGCCTGCGCCTGCGCCTGCGCCTGTGCCTGTGCCTGTGCCTGTGCCTGTCCCGGTGTTTGTGTGTTTTGTTCGGGTGAACTGACTGGCTAGCTCAGTGTGTGCATCAATGCAGCAGTGCCATAACCCAGTGGTGGAAAATGGTCGTCACTGCAGACAGCGCATCCGAGTGGTGTGAATGAGCACCGGCAATGGATGCCCGCGAGATGCCAACATTGCCAACATTGGCAACTTGCGAGTTGCCAAAGTAGCAAGAAAGAGATAGAGGGGGAGGGCCAGGAGTGGAGGAGCTCGTGATGGCTGCAGCTCCTCTGCCAGTGATGTGTGTGTGAGTGCTTGCGAGTTTGGTAGAGGGGAGTCAATGGCCAGTGGTTGTGTGCCAGACGGCCTCCACACGCGTGGCGTGTGTGGGGGCCATCTGTGGTATGACAGCCACCTGCTTGCGCTCCCTGTGCTCGTTTGAGCCTCGCTCAGTGTAGCTGCATGGTCTGCTCTGCATCGCCTCGTGGTTTGTCTGTCCTTGTTCGGTCAATGTCTCAGACACGGCTTGCGCATTGGGAATGATGTCGTGTAGACTGACAGTGAGGAAACACATACCACCATGAGTACTTCAATGAGCGCTTTGCTGTATGGCGGAGGCAGAGTCGCACACAACACATCCTCGCTGTGCTGGTCTTGTTGACTCAAGCTTGCGGAGCGTGAAAGCATGGCAAGTGCACAAGCCCATGCAGCAGCCCATGCTGTTGCTCAGGAGTTTGGGCTTGGAGAGGAGGAGGGTGTGTGTACAGATGCTGCTGCTGCCGACAGTGTGGAGATTGTCTCATGGTGGTGCGCTCCACTGCCAAGTAGTTGAGTCCAGCGGCATTGTGCAGCTGCATGTCTTGTGTGTTGTGTGATGTTTGTGTGTGTAATGTGCGTGTGAGGCTGTGTGCGTGGCTGGCAGGGCCATTCAAGGTGAACGGCGTGCCGCTGCGACGCGTGAACCAGGCGTTTGTGATTGCGACGTCGACGAAAGTGGATGTGTCCTCCGTTGACGTGTCAAAGTTTGACGACGCGTACTTTGCGCGTGCTGAGAAGAAGGAGAAGAAGGGCGAGAGCGAGTTCTTCAACACGGAGGAGGAGGTGAGCTGGCCACTTTCACAATCTGTCAAAGTGCAGAGGGAAAAAGCTTTTGCCAAAACTATTGTCAGGGAAGGGGCCTGCTGTGCATGTTCCTGTGCTTGTGTAGCAGTGTGCCGGTAGCATGGTGGCAGCATCCACCTGCGTGCATGCTGCACTGCCCGACTGCTGCGTTCTATTTTTTTTCTTTGTTTTTGTTCCAGGTTTGTTGCAGCAGTGGAATCAAAGTAGTGGCTGCTGTCCTCATGGCCTGAGTGTCTGATGATGCTCTGTTCCTGTAATGACTTTTGTTGCGGATGCTGTGTGTGAGTGAGGCAGTGCAATGTGAAGAACGTGTGTGTGCTAAAGTAGAATTCATCTTAGCTGAACATTAGTTGTCTGTCTGCCCACCTGACGTCTGTTTGACCATCCAACCAACTGAACGACATCCGACTGACCGATTGATGTCCCAAATGTCGACCGGCAGTCAGAGCGACCGATTGACTGATTTTGACAGACCGACCAACAGATGATCTGACTGGCGGGTGGACGACTGAGTGACCAAGTGATGGAGCGAGCTGCGGAGCGGCCAAGCGACTGCCCAACCGAGCGAGCGACCAACAGACCAACTGACGGACGGAGGGACAGATCGAGCCAGCGATGGATCGACTGACCGACAGACCAACCAACTGAATGACCAACGGACTGACTGACCTACCATCCAACCAGTCCAAGGACTGACTGACCGACGGACCGACCGGCCGACCCGACCCGAGTGGTCCAAGGACGGTCACTGACTTCCAAGTCAGTGAGCGACAGACCAGCTGAGGGAGTGATGGACAAGTGGATGGTCTGATGGACGGAGGAAGCGAACAAGCGACCGACCACCCGTCCAACAAACCAATGACCGATTGACTGATAGGCTGACTGAATGATCGACAGTCTGACCAAACAACGGCCGAAGGACTGACTGACCGACGGACCGACCGGACGACCCAACAACGATCGACGGACTGACTGACGGACCGTCCGACCAGCAGACAGACTGATGGCCGGCTGACTGACACACACTCGAGCAACGAAGGGAGCAAGCGAGCGGCTGAGTGAGGCAATTACTGAGTGACTTCACTGGGCGACCAGCGAAGGACATACAATCCGAGGTACCAAACGAGCGAGCGATGAACTGATGGATGGACCAATGGACAGATTGACTGACCTGCAGATCAACGACCGACCAGTGACCGACCAAGCAACAACTGACATAGTGAGCAGCTGATTGACAGACTGACTGACCAAGCTGCCAACTGAGCGGCCAACTGACCTACAGATGGATTGACCGAACGACCAACCGACCAAGGGATTGACTGTCCAAACGATGGAGCAAGCGAGCCACTGCCTGATGGCTAGATGGCAGCCAGCTGGACTGAGAAATGGAGTGACCGGCACACCAAGGGATCATAATCTGGCTAGCCGATTGACAAATTGACCAACCTATGGACTGATGGACAGACTGATGGAGGAATGTAACCCACCAATGGCATTTTGTTCTGGGTGGGATGGACCTGTGGAAGCCCGTCTCTTGGTGTGGGCTTATGGACTGAGGGACAGATGATCAAGTGACGTGCACACACCTTTTCCCATGTTGGTGGTCCTCACATTCGGTCATGAAGAGGAGACTTGAGCAATGTTACGTCGCTGCCTTCAGGTGCAGTGAGCTTGCGGGGCGGTGCAAGCTATCAATCGTGGGCTCCTGGTTTTGACAGTCAAGGCTCCAGACTGTTGCCAGGCTGCTCGCACTTGCCGAATGCACTCAGGCACGTGTCCAGTGCATGGTGTGTTGGACAAAGCCAAGGACATGGGGAACTCATTGCTCCATTGCTCCATTGCTCACGCTCTCTCTTCGGTGTGTTGTGCACACTAGCAGGAGAAGAAGGAGGTTCCGGCTGAGAAGAAGGAAGACCAGAAGGCGGTGGACGAGGCGTTGCTTCCCATTGTGAAGGCTGTCCCACAGCTCAAGGAATACCTTGCCGCACGCTTCAGCCTCAAGAGCGGACAGCGGCCGCACCTCATGAAGTTCTGAGCTCGCAGTTGTGATGCAACAACACTGCCCTTGCTCTCTTGTATGCACGAATGTGAGAAATAGAGTTGGATGATATCCTTGTCCTAGACAGGTTTGTGCCGTCCTTGTTATTCAAAAGCAGAATCTCCTCACACCCTACCAGTCTTTTCCCCAACCTGCCCGATAATCTGCACATGAGAGTCAGGACACTTGAATCTTTAATGAAGAGTCTTCAGGTCCAGGCTCAGTCCAGACCTAGGGATGAGTCTTGCAAGCAGTTTCTGGGGGCCTTTTCTTCTGGAAGTTCCTTTCCTTGCACCAGTGGGAAGAGGGAATATTGTCAAACTATTTCGAGACTCAACTGTACAAACTGGGGCTACATGGATTGAACCAGTACACAGTTTCGGGCATGAAATGTCAGAACGAGGTTCTGTTTGGTTGTGTCTGTAGAGTAATCAGCTCAATGCGAAAGCCCCACACATGCATGAGAAGGTACATGGAAGCTTCCTAGTGTAGGTGTATGGAAGTTGGGTGTGTCATCACCCCTCGGTGCTCCGGCGCCATATGGGTTTTCATAAGGGATCTGCACGAGCATAGACACAAACGGTTGGTCATAGGTGTACGAACCGAGTGATGACTTACATCACAACATTTCCCAATGACCCGTTGGTACACATGTCCATACGCATGTAGAACTGACACAAGTGCACAACGAGGTGCTCAACAGTCCATACACACGCACACGCCACTCTCATCCTCCCTCATGCAAGGGTCGAAGCCCGACATAAGGAATGACCATCATGAACTTCCCGCATGCCAGTACCTTGGTAAGGAAGTCAGCATGTTGTATGTCCGTGCTGCCCCACATGACGGAGATCACATGTAGCTCCACCAAATCACGCACGACCGCTTGCTCAAGAGCAATGTGCTTTGTGAGTGCATAACGCACCAGAGTTCTCTGAAATGGAAACGATGATGCGCTAGTCCGGACAAGACTATTTCCTGCGGCCTCACGCACTTGGATTGAACTGAGTAGCCTCCTGCGTCTAGACTTAGCGCCTTAGCAACGTTGGCTGCTCAGTTGTGAGAGGGAAAAGTTGCACTCAAGACTTAGCGCTAGAAGTGCAGTTGAAAGTTTAGGGAATAGAAAAAACCCCAAAGCAATCTTATGTGTGAAGGGACACATTGCACAAAACGCAACGTGACAAACGGTGCTCTGAAAGTTGGAGAGACTGAGATGATTTTCTTTGAAAGGTAGAAGTCAGTTACAAAAACAAACACACAAGTGTGTGTGTGTGTATAGTCTCACACAAATGTGCGCAACAAACTGCAAAAATCCAAAACACTTGGTGGAAAATAGGCCAACCCAGGTGCAAGCTAAAAAACAATACCTAGCAAGAACCTGACAGGCGTGCGGGCTAAGGCACGTCGTTCGATATTGAGCGAGAATCTCGATCTCATCTCGACCATTTTGAGACTAAGAGAGAGATTCTCAATCTCGAACTATACACTTTATGCTGAAATCTTATTCTCATCTAGATCTCGAAGTCAAAAGACAAGATTTTTACATTGTCGAATTTTGTAATGTGCACTTCACAATTTTTACGTTAAAAATGGCGTCGTACATGCATACATACACGTGGGAAGTATGGACATGTAGTTATGGTTAGATCACTAATGGGGATTATGTAATAAAAAATTGGGGGGGATTCCTTTTTACCCACCATCTGAAAAATTTATGCGCAGGTTACCCACGTTTGAAAAATTCATTTACGTATCAGCCAGTCGTGGGAGAAGATGACTAGTATGCCCAATTTTTGGCAGGTGCCTTCCGTTCTCCCCACACTTTTTAATTGGTGTGCACTATATCCAAAGTTAAAAACAGAACCACGCTTTACCCACTATTTACGAGCTGACTCCGATACCCACTTTGGACATCCGCTCGTCACTAAACGTGATGAGCGGATGTCCAAGGCTCGTGCACCTAGACATCGTGAATTCTGCAAAACGGGTCCCACATCATCCCTGTCACGTGTGACATTGGCTATTGAGGACCTATAATCTTACGTTATGAAAAGTTCTTTCATTCCTTCGTTTGCAAATCGTTCCACCATGCCCATAGAAAACCACAATGGGTTGTTCGATGACAGTCGATCGGCTCATATTACTCCTCATTTTTGAGGGACTATTCTTTTTAAGAAAATATAGATGACACGATGTTCATCGGTCATATGGATCGAACGGTTGAGAGGTTTTCACATCCTCCGATGGATATTTTGGAGTTCTATCTCCTAATTTCTGTAGAGCTCCCGAGAAAAAAATGATGGTTGCGAGCTCGTCGCCCTCGCTTTTTTCTTTCCATGTCTAGTGCAATACGAAGTACAGAAGTGAGGAAAAACCTTGCATCGGAATTGCTAAAACACAACCCTGCACGCTCTATAAGCTTCCATTTGACGAACGTGTGTCGCACTATGCATCGCACGCCGATGAACGGAAACAAGGTCGACGAAGTTGTCTCCGTAATGTTTCAATTGAGGTCAATGGACGAAAGCGAATTTCTACAAATGAATTCGATCAAAGTTGTATTGCGTATCCTAAGGTTGGCGAACTACTGTCCGATAGGACAATGTCATCTCACGATGCGATATGAAACTATCAAAGCACGACCTTGTTCAACGCTAGCTGCCATCACCGCAAAGAAAATGGGGCCGCCGTCGTCGGCCTTGGTTCCGTCGTTTCGACGTGCGATGTTGCGTGCGATTAGCGACGTGCAGTATTTTTTTTCCGCGTAGTGTGCAAAATAGTGAGTGGACCACCACTCGACCATACTCGAGCACGGCTGGCCGTGGCTGCCCGTGTTTGCAGGCGAACCCCACCAGCTGTGTGCAAGAACGGGCTCAACAAAGGGAAACTGCCAGGTTCCGAAGTAGACATCAAACGGAAACTTTGAAATAAGCGCCGTAGCCAAAACTAGCTTGAAAAGGTGACCATATGCTTCAATATTTTAGAAAAAAAATGAAAATATCAAACTTGACCTGTTGAATTCACCGTCGCATCCCATTTTAAAGAATAAGAATACAAAATTTGCGATGCATCCACGGAATCTTTAAGTAGAATTACTGTAATACCCACCGATCCAAGAACATGCATAGAATACCGGTATTCTAGTTAGAATTGGGCATTGCAGTCATCGTCAATCCATATTCACGTTTTTTGGACAATGCGGTCACCAGTTAGAAAGAGTGAGTATTCTGTACTTTTTTTTTGTACGAAGTGGGTATTTGGGAATTGGGACGCTCAAAAGGTGGGTATAAGGGAATTAATCCGAAAAAAATTTCCATGTAGAAGATTGTTCATCTCCTTCGAAGAACATTCCATAGACACATGTTCATCATGACACACTGGACCTGTGAGTCCCATATTGGCTCGAATCGCGGCGTCGCGAAACTTGACGCAACCATTTTATCTGAGGTCTGGCATTTGAGTGGTTTTTGTGGTGTGCTTCGTAAAGATACTCCAGCCACGTGTGAATCCCATAATTCCTGGAATTTACACGTGACAACATGCCTCGCTAGGTCGCATTCCCATGTGCGCGAGTTCGAGACGAGACGAGACGAGATCAATCTCATCTCGTTTTTTATTTTTTATTTTATTGTGTTGCACCAGATCTCGATCTCGTCTCAAAGTGTTTTGAGACAATCTCGATCTCGTCTTGAAGTGTGAGATTAATTCGAGATTTCGATTTTTCAAGATTTCCAAAATTCCGAGGTGTGATCAATCTCGAACGCTGAGCCTTAGTACTGGCTTCGTTGTCCGAATGACATTCTGAAAGAAGCACCAGGTACAAAAACATAAACTCTACGCAACTAGATCATGAACCAACAAGGATAACGCCCTTCAGAAAACGGGCTGCGGGAGGTGGTCATGGAGAAAACTCTGGAGAGTATGCGAGGGCATGTGAGATGGTTTTGATGCTGTCAAAGTAGCCGTCCAGTGTCCCGGCATCCTTGTGAGACGTGGCAAAAGGAACTAGCTAGTGCACAGGTTGGGGCAGTGGCATTGTTGATGCAGCGTGCGAGAACGCACGCTCGTTGCTTCGTCTGCCCCCTTAGTGTGCTGCACTAGAGTCTAAGTCTGAGAGCTCTGGTTTGCTACTAAAAAGTGCGCGCGCCAGAGTTCATGCCAGAAAGCAGCTGGAACGAAGCAATGACTGATTAGGAATCAAGAATGAGCAGCTGGCTGAGACCCCTCCCAGTTCTAGCCTCACCTCAGCTCTGTGAGGCTTGTTACACAGAAAACCAGCCAACCAGGAAAATCCTAGCATTATCCTGTCCAGGGATGCACCACGTTATTTGGGTACCGCGGTACTGAATACCGCGGTAGGTGACTACCACAATATCCTAGTTTCTTGGGACGTCAATACCGATACCGGTACCGTTCCCACGGTATTAACGGTACCGTTCAGTAACCATGGTACTTAAAGTTTACCACGGTACACGGTAGTAACGCACATAAGAGGAAGCGGTACAAAACAGTGTACCGTGGGCATTAGTCCATACGTGCTGAAGAAAGTGCACGGACCACCCCGTTGGCATGGGAGGGATTGGTCCGTGCATATTCGTCGGTGCCCAACCCTGTTTGGCTGACGCACTTCAATGTCTCTTAAATAGGATAATGGACACAAAAGATACAAATGATATTAGGGGTCGGTGGAATGTGATGCGATCTTTGCTCCGCCGATATTCCGACAGTCTTTTTTTTTGCGTAAAAGGCAAATGTACATTTCTCTCTTACTATAATATAGACACGATTTATTTATATCTCACAAAGGACAAATGGAGTCTGAAATGGACTCTGAAGAAACTATTTCCGAATGAGAAATGGAGCCTGAAATGGAGTCTCAAGAGACCATTTACGACAAACACTTGTTAAAATCACAACCTATCAAGAGCTCGAGAGAATCATCTCCCATTCATAAAGGCACACGTGAGAGAAAGCTGAATTTTGAAAATATTCCAGTCCCGTACGTGAACAACTTGTTATTGCAAGTGCTGCTTTTACGGAACGGAAAGGAGTGAGGGCTAGGGGCGTTCCTTGATTTTTTCTCTCAGCAGAGGCAAGGCGGATAGCCGTCCATCATCGTGTGCACCCTCACCCGTTTACAAATGCATCACAAGTTTACGAGTCACATCCCTCCCAACGCCGACCCCGCGCAAACCTCGTAATCCACACACTCGACCTCCTACTTTGTCGTACAAATTCCTCTTTCCGATTTTGAACTATGGACAACGACAATCGATCCTTTGCTGTCCATCGCGTACTTGTCCATGCCGTATTCTATATTCTACCTTTCATGCTCGAGCGTCCGAACGCACTCTCATCTGCACTGCCTCCTTGACTTAGTTAGAGCGTGTTACTGTTACTTGTCAAAGATTTCTTGTTTCAATTTCCCGCCACCGCGATACTGTACCACAGTATGGTACCGCGGTACGGAGGAGGGGTACCCTGCTAAGTCAGTACCGATACCGTACCGGTACCGTTAAAAAAATTTCCGTACCGCGGTACTGCAATACAATGGTACAAAAATGCGGTATACCGCGGTACCGGTAGTACCAGCATCACCCCTGATCCTTTCTGGCAGAATTTCCTAGGTGAGCCTTGCCAGACACCAGACAACCCAAAACCCGGGCGTTGTCCGTTTTGCCTAAAACCTGGATCATACCAAAATAACCATGTTGCGAACACAGTTGGCAGTCAGAATCAGCAAGAAAACTAGTTACAAGGAGTTATGGCTACCCGAGCTGAGGCCCCGACTACACTGCTCCTGAGATCCAACTACGACTACTGATGGCGTTACAACCAAGGGTAGCTGCCGATGGAGCTGGTTGTGTCAGGGTGCAGAGTCAGAAGCACGAGGAGGAGGAGGAGAACCACACGCTCGGCTTCATGGCGACATGTCCACTCCACTGAACAGTGCCCCGTCGGCATCAACGCCCATCTAGTCAGTTGTGTGCACGAGCATGTACACCAGCCGAGAGGTCACTGTATGATTCAGTGAGGCAGTGCATGGACAAAACAACAACACTCCCCTAAGACCAAAAGGCTTCAGTGTACATGAGCATGCAGAAGTAATGCTCCTCCCTGCTCCCCGACCCAACACTCAGTACAAGAGCGAGAAGAGACGGATCACATGTGCAATGAGGATGAGGGAGGTGAACCCATGCAAGTGGAAGAGTCACACCACATGCATTCAGGATAACAATCCGACCATACTCACTGTCTTCTTGAAGGAGTTGAGCTTCAACGCCTTGGTGAGGAAGTCAGCCAACTGCTTCAGAGTCTCGACCTGCACGATATGAACACTACCCTCATGCAACAAAGACCACACGTAGCGGTACTCAACATTGATGTGCTTCGTGCATGGATGGTAGACACCATCATTGTCGGCAAATGCAGCGGCACTCTCGTCACAATGCAAGGTGATGGACGACACAGGCTGATGCAACTCACCCAACAAACAACGCAAGCACACACTCTCACATGCACCAACGTCCAAAGCCACGTACTCTACCTCTGCCGTGCTGTGTGCAACACACCCTTGCTTCCCACTATGCCATGAAACTGCCATATCCCCGATGAGAAAGATCTAACCAATGCGGCTCTTCTCATCTGGGATCCATGTCAAGTCGTTGTCACTGTAACCCACGACCACCACGGACCACTGTTGACGGAATGTGAGACCTCGGCGTGGGGTGGAGACCACATATCGCAACATGCGGAAGGTATGAAGGTGCAGCTGGTGTGGGGCCTGTGAAAACTAGACGAGGACATTCACGGCAAAGGCGATGTTGGCAGGTGTGGTGGTGGCGAGAAACATGAATGACACAATGACGTGGAGGAACGCCGTGATGTCCATCGTGGCACCCAAGGTGCTGGCGTTAGTGGCCTTCAGCTACGCCTGCGTGTCCAAGGTCATCGGGGTGGAGGCGCTCGGGACAGTCGTGAGGAGATCGGTGAAGTGGTCTTCTAGCGTCGAAACATACGGTGCCTGATGTACCTGCATGATGCCGTGCGCGAGATTGCGCTCAATCTCCATACTGAGAAACGCCTACGCCAGCCCGCGATCCTTCATCTTGTAGGTTGCCTTCAGCAACTCCTTCACTCGCTTGATAGTGGCAAGGTCGGGAGACGTGATGAGTAGGTCATCCACGTAGACGAGAATCGTGGTGAAGGGATACCTAGGAGGAGTGATGAAGAGTGCCGGGTCTGCGATGCTACAGATAAATCCGCCCTTTAAAAGGGTACGGCTGATCTCGATGTTCCGGTACCGAGGAGACTACTTGAGGCCATATAAAGCCTTCCGAAGTCGCGAGACTCGTCCCGTCCTATCCTCAAAGCCAGGGGGTTGGACGATGTAGAGCTCCTCACCATCGAGAGCACCGTGAAGAAAGACGTTACTCACGTCCATCTGGTGGAGCTCCCAACCATACTGTGTGGCCAGGCTGAAGAGCGCGCGGCTGGTGGTGAAACGGCCAACCGGAGCAAAGACCTGGTTGTAGTCCACTCCAGCAACTTGGGAGAAGCCCTTGGCGGTGAGCCGGGCTTTGTACTTGTCCAGGGTGCCATTATGAACCGAGGAGCGCCCGGCGTGACGGTCACACACCGAACCCTTAGGATAAAACTCCCACCCTCCACCCCTTGGTGTGTCCGGTCAACCCTTGAGATTCTGCACGACTATCTCCAAGTAGCAAGACCACTGCTACTGTTTAAGGTTCCCGCCGTGCAACTCTCCCAGCGGCGTTTGCACCAGGGTGCGTTGCGGAAGACTTGTAGGATCGAATGGACGTGTGCAAGGTGATGCTTGAAGAACAAGGAGATTTGGGCAAGGAATGAATCCTTAGAAATGATGGATCAGTACATGGAAATGTACAAAGTCTCAGGGTAAGGTTGGCATGCCTAAAACAACCTCTAGGCTTCCTTATGTACTAGGCCCTATCAGCCGAGAGTCCCTCGGCACTACGACGCCCTCTGTTGAGGTGCAATCATGCAAATAACACATGCATCATGTAGTGCGCATTGCGAGATTTCTAACACACCAAAGAACGCCTCAATCCCCGAAGAATTGGCTAAGTTATGGCCGTTTAAGTGCTCCACGGGTGACTGCCACTGGCAGCACCGCCAGCAGAGGTCACGGCCGCGTGAAGCGCCCTTGCTTGCGAATGCAGCTCTAGCCGCCATCCCAAAGCGCCCATAGATCCCAATGAACCTTGCCTCATGGGATAAGCGTCAATCCAGGGGTATTTTTATTGAAGATTGCCCCTCTGCATGCCCAAGTGCGGCGACGGAAGGCGCCGACGAGCCGCTAGAGAGAGAAAATTCTTCGTCGTTAGATCTGGTGACTCGTGGATTACTCGAATCCCAAAAATGGATGATTGCTCCTAAAATTTGACGAGACGCTGAATTTGGTGGAAGTGGTTTCACCGGAATCGGACGAGTAACGAGGGAGATATGAGCTTCCAAACTTGGGGTGTGCACGGTGGCTTTGGGAGTCGGCCGCGGCTCGGCTGGAGATGAATAATCCACCTAACCGAGTAACAAAATTCCATCTGCAGATTTTGCTCCGGAAGGGCTGCCGAGGCGTCCGGTCAATGATCCGCCTAATGCCAGTAGTGAGGGACTTTGCCAAATCTCTGGCTCGGCGTCCGAAACTCAGTAGTATGTTTTATTACTCGGGGACGGGTAAAAATTCAGACTGCAGGTCCGCGAACAGGTTTTGACCCACATCAATCCCCATCACCAAACTCGATGATTGACGCATCGAAACAGACCCCAAAGGTATGAGGGGTACCGCCACTACGCGTAGGGACATCTGCGCTTCCGGAATGGCGATTTGATGAGTCCTTGATGTGTGAGGGTGCCTTGGCGGGCTACGTGGTGCACGTCGCGAACTGAGCGGCTGGTTTGGGGTACTGCACTTTGGCTGACGTAGCGGGAGCTACGGTGATTGCGATCACGCACGGTCTGGTGCGTTGGAGAGCTCATGACTAGCCCTAAAAATGTTCAGATCATGTCCATGCTAAAAAACTAATGCAAAATCGTGTTCTTCCCTTTGCAAAAGTGACTGTCTCGCAACTGTCTTCAACTCCCAGAAACATTGCGTGAGGCGACCAGAAAGCTCACGCTTAGACTCAGTTACACCCGCAGAAGACCCGTCGGGCCACGTTGGAACTGTATCCCAGTTTCTGACAAAGGGTTATGGGCCCATGGCCCTTCCCGTTCTATAAATCGTTCACGGCTTTTGCAGCGGACGGGATCATCGTCGGGGACGACATCGCCGTCAAACTTTGAGGTCCCGGAGTTGAAGACTGCGCAATGGCACAGAAGGAGACGCAGGCCATCCAGAAGTATGCAGGCGGCCCTGCTTTGGGCTATAGAGGTGGCACTTTGAGATCCACCTCACGCATAAGGGTGTGCTGCAGGTCATGTTAGGAACTGAAGTCCTGGACAAAGCGATAGTGACGGAAGTACAGAAGGAGGCCTTCAAAAAGAAGAAGACGGAGGCGCTCATGCTGCTGGTGTCCGGGATGGCTGAATCTCAGTGGGGCTACTTCCAAGGCTACAAACTGGCAGCTGAGGCGTGGCAAAAAAATTGCACCATCCATCAATCCAAGTCACTGGCGAATAGAATCTTTGCCATGCAGGGACTCCTGACAGTGAGAATCAAGGAGGGAGATGATGTCATCACCGCCATAGAGCAGATGGATTCGCTCGCCTCACAGTACAACGACGTGGGATAGAAGGTCGACATGCAGCTGTAGGCGATGGCCCTCCTCATGGCCCTTCCTGACAGTTGGAGACCTCTCATCACAGTCTTGAGATGATGGACAGAGGACAAGCTCACCTATGGCACGGTCGCAAAATACATCTGCAACGAGGCGCAAAAACGGAGTTGTTGGGAGTCCTCTTCGTCCTCATCAACCCTCATCACCAAAACGTGTGGTGGCGGATGCAGGGCCAAGGGAGATGGCGGACATGGTTGCAGCAAGAAGGGCGCCAAGAAGGGTACGTGCCGAAACTGAGGCAAGGAGGGCCACTGGGCCTGTGAGTGCACCGAGGAGGCAAAGGCCGGCGGTAATGATGCCAAAGGCAAGAGTGCGCTCCTCAACGACACCCAGAACCACTACCTCAAGAAGGCTAACTGGCGATGCCTTGACTCCAAAGCCGAGGAGCACACCCAGGTCGAGAAGTTCGGGTCGATCAACTACACCAAGCCCAGCAAGTCCATGGTGGTCCCGAACGACAAGGTCAAGCCGGCGGCTGGCCAAGGAGACCTGGACGTGGAGGTGGTGGTTGGTGGGAAGCGGGTACAACGCGTGATCAAGAAAGTGCAGCACGTACCTGGCTTGGCTGACATTCTAAGTGTCAGCCGCTTAACGGACAAGGGGTACGAGGTGCTCTTCAGGAGAAGAGGTGGCGGTGAGCCCGTGTTGGAGGCTAAGCGCGAGCGAGGCCTCTACATCGTGGAGACCAAGATGATCCCCACGGCGACAGATTCAAAAGACTCGTAAGAACGCACCGTCAACCTCGCCAAAGGAGGGGGAGCTAATCTGGAGCTCTGGCACCGACGACTGGGGTATTCCTCATTCGCAGTCGTGAAGGAGATGGCAAAATGCGAGCTGGTACGCGGCTTCGTCATCAACGGTGCAGAAGAGGCGACAGATGTAGCAAAGCACAAAAAGTACGAGCCTTGCATTTTGGGCAAGTACGGCGCAAACCGTTCAACAAGAACGTGAATAACGCCTTGGACCTGCTGGAGGTCGTGCACAATGATGTGTGCGGACCATTCAAGATGGCTTCAAAGAGTGGCGTGCGTTACCTTGTCACCTTCGTTGATGAATACAACAGAAAACTCTATGTATACTTCATGACGCGGAAAGGCGAGGTCCTGGACCGGTTGAAGGAGTATGTCGTGGCGGTGGAGTGGCAGACTGACAGGAAGGTCAGAGCGCTACGTAGCGACAACGGCGGAGAGTACGTGGGCTGTAGCGGGTGGATGAAGCAGTAGGGCATAAAATGGGAACAAACTACACCATATTCACCTCAGTCAAATGGAGTGGCGGAGCGGACGAACCGGACGCTGCTGAACATGGTACGGACCATGTTGGTGGATGTGGAATTACCGCGAAGCTTCTGGGAGGAAGCTGTGCGTACGGTGAGCTACACCATCAACCTCACTCCTGAAGCGGTGCTGAAGGGGAAGAGCGGCTGGAAGACGCCGTAAGATGTTTGGAGCAGGCGCAAGCCAAGTGTGGCACACCTGAAAGTGTTTGGGTGCAAGGCACACGCGGTGGTGCAGGCGACGCAGAGGCGCGAGAGCAAGCTGGAGCCGCGGGCAAAGTCGTATCTCTTCCTTGGCTATGAGAGTACGCATAAGGCATACTGGCTCTATGACATGCGCAAGGAGGAGGTAATCCGCAGCCGAGATGTCGAGTTCGACAAGTAGCAGAGCTACATCAGCAGCAACGACATGGGCGAGGTGGACTCCCCAAAGACGGGGGAGTGGTTCCAGCTCCTTGACTACGAGAAGGAGCTAGCAGACGCTAAAGTTGAGGATACGGCATCAGAGCGCGAAGGTGCACCAGCGGTGCAACCAATGCGGAGGACTCTGATGACAATCAAGCTGATGAGGAGATCCACCGGAAGGATCCGGCGGATGAGCCACCCAGGGTGCCAAGGCGCGCACTCCCGGTAGAGTGTGCATCGGGCATCAGTGGAAAATCCACCGGACGTGCCGGTTGTTTGGGCGATGTTTTGCCAAAGCGGGAGAGACCCTTGGGGAGCCGTCCGGTCGATGATTCACCGGAGTGTGCTGAGTCGGAGGGATCGCAGCAGAGCGATGATGCGCCACCAAAACTACCGCACGCAGCGGGAGGCATCGAAAAGAGGGGAATCACTTTGACGCAAGCACCTGTAGATGGATCGGCATGACGCGGTGCATGCTGGCTGCATCAACAGAGATGACTACCGTACAAGAGGTGATTGAACGGCATGAAGGGGATCAATGAGATGCAGCCATCAAATTTGAGCTGGCGTCCATCACAAAAAATGATACGTGGGAGTTGGTTGACAGGCTGAAAGATACCAAGGTCATCGGCTCAAAGTGGGTCTTTAAGACCAAGTTCACCAAGGAAGGTGTGGATGAAAAATACAAGGTACGGCTGGTGGCGAAGGGATACGCACTGCGTAAGGGCGAGTATTATGATGAGACGTTCGCTCCCGTCGCCAAGTTCATTAGCATCTGGGCGATCCTTGCGGTGGCGGCTGCGAAGGACATGGAGTTCCACCAAATAATCATAGACAAAGAGATCTACATGGAGGTGCCAGAGGGGGCGAGGGGCCGGAGGGCAAGGTGTGTAAGCAACGGAAGTCAATGTACGGGCTAAAGCAATCGCCCAGATGCTGGTACCAACAGATGGACAGCTTCATGGCACAACTTGGCTTCAAGCGCTGCGAGGTGGATCACAGCGTGTACGTGCGGCGCGACAAACAGCTCCATCAGATCGTCGCACTCTACGTGGAAGACCTGATTTTGTGCTCGACAGATCTGCCGAGCCTAGAGCGGCTGAAAGAGCAACTGAGCAGCAGATTCCACATGTCAGACATGGGGGAGCTGGAGTACTACCTCGGGGTGAGAATCACGTGGAACCGGAGGGCGCGCATGCTTGAGCTCGGGCAGGCCAAATACACGGCCGAGGTGCTGAAGCGAAACGGCATGGAGGACTGCAAACCAGTTGGCAGTCTGGTCTCCACGACTTGTGAACTGAGTGCGGCAATGGCGCCGCAAACAAAAGAAGAGCGGGAGGATATGGCAGGGGTTCCCTACCAATCCGCAGTGGGCAGCCTCATGTATGCCATGGTGGCGACTCGACCAGACCTGGCCTACACGGTGGGCCAAGTGAGCAGGTACGTGGCCGATCCAGGGCCACTACACGGGCAGGCGGTCAAGCGCGTCCTCCGCTACCTGCAGGCGACGCGGCATGCACGCTTGAGGTTCGACGGCAAGGGGCAGGTGGATCCTTTGTGTCTGGTCTGCTATACGGATGCAGACTACGCTGGTGATGTGGACAAGCGGAAGTCCACATCCAGCTATGTGTTCTTCCTCGCTGGTGTAGCGGTCTCGTGGTGCAGTAGAAAGCAAACCTGCATCGCCACTGCCACAATGGAAGCAGAGCACATCATGTTGGCCGAGGCGGTCAAGGAGGCGTTGTGGTTCCACAGGTTGCTGGGGGAGCTGGGCGTGCCACAGCAGGAGCCTACGGTGGTGCAAGAGGACAACACTGGCTCAATCTTGCTGACCAACAACCCGACGCAGCACAGGAGGACAAAGCAAATCGACGTGCATTATCACTACGCATGGGACATGGTTGAAAAGGGGCAGGTGGTGCTGTAGCACTGCAGCACTCACAACATGCTTGCGAATTGCTTGACCAAAGCACAACCTGTGGACCGGCACATATTGAGCGTGGCTGGACTTGGGATGACCAGCTATGATGGGCTGAAGGACGTAGCGGAAGATGAGTGAGAGCAAGTAGGAGCAACGGGCATGGCAGGTGCAAGGGGGAGAATGTTGAAGATTGCCCCTTCGCATGCCCAAGTGCGGCGACAGGAGGCGTCGACAAGCCGTGAGAGAGAGGAAATTCCTTGTCATTGGATCTGGCAACTTAAGGATTGCTGGGATCCCAAGAATGGATGAATGCCTCTGAAAGTTGACGAGTCGCTGAATCCGGTGGAAGTTTTTTCACCGGAATCGGACAAGTAACAAGGGAGATATGAGCTTCCAAAGTTGGGGTGTGCGCGGTGGCCTTGGGTGTCGGCCGCGGTTCGGCTGGAGGTGGATAATCCACCTGACCGAGTAACAAAATTACATCTGGAGATTTTGCTCTCAAAGGGCTGCCGAGGCGTCCGGTGAATGATCCGCCGGATGCTAGTAGTGAGGGACTTGGCCAAATCCTTGGCTCGGCGTCCGAAACTCAGTAGTACGTTTTGTTTTACATAGAATACAACGAGAGCATCAAAAGATGCATCTTAAATCATCATGATGACGTCATCACCGCCTTGACCGGCGGCTCCCATAACATCCTCCACCCCTCCGAGTGCGCACCGTCCCGGTACGCTCCTAGTACGCTCGGAGGACCATGTTGACAGCACCGCCTCTGTGAAAATCAGCTTTGAGGATCCAACAGTTGTGCTCAGGCCCATAGCCGAGCCATTGTACAGGTACTCCCACCCGTTATCACGCCGACTGTGCCCAAAAATCTTTTCCACCACATATTGCTCTTCACCCTCCACCAAGACCGGTGGAGGAGGAGCCTGTCCCCGTGTCGCGAACTGCACATTCGGCTCCTTTTAGGCATTGAGAAGGGAAGCGTGGAACACGGGATGAATCCCATAGTGGTCCGGCAGCTCTAACTCGTAGCTAACCGCGGACCGCTTCTCCTTGATCGGAAAAGGACCGCTAGAGGTTCCACGAGCTTAGCAGCACCTTTTGTCCCACTGAGAACTCCTCGGCTGTCTGGTGCTTGTCCGCCTGTCACTTCATCTACTGCTACGTCTTGTGAAGCGCATCTCGTACGCCTCACCACACCTTTGTGAAGTCACTTGTAAACTGCTACACAGTCGGTAGGTCCAATCCCGTTGCCATGTCTGAGAAACATGCAGGGTGCACCCCATACACTACCTCAAAGGGAGACCGTCCCGTAGAGGCATGCATTGCATAGTTGTAGGTAAACTCAGCCACCGGGAGCTTGCATTTCCATCCATCACCATCCGGCTCCAAGGTCCCCTGCAGCAGCTGCTCCATGGTCTGATTGGTACACTCAGTTTGGCCATCCATTTGTGGATGGTAGGCCGATCAAAGAGCCACACGGGTACTCAGCTTCTTGAAGAATTCCTCCCAAAACCAGGAGGTGAAGCGCGGGTCGCGGTTCGAGACCATGCACTTCAGCACCCTGTGAAGTTTGATGACGTGTTACAAGAGGAGCTGAGCCGTCTCTACTGCCGTGACCTTCTCCGTGCATGGAATAAAGTGCGTCATTTTATTGAACTGGTCCACCACCACCAGTACCATAGTGTTGCCTGTTGTGCCCCGTGGAAGACCCCCCAGAAAGTCTTGTGAGATGTCCGTCCACGGGCGTTCCTGTACCGGCAGTGGTTGTAGCTCCCCTGGCGCCCATGCCCTCTGTGACTTGATCCTTTGGCACGTGATACAGCTGCTCATGTACTCCTTGCAATCTGCTCCCATCGTTGCCCTCCAATACTGGCGTGCAAGTGTCGTGAAGGTCTTGTCATGGCCAAAATGACCACTGTAATGCGAGTCGTGTGCCTCCTCCAACAACGCCTCTTGCAATGACACACTTCGTAGAACCATAATTTGGTTCCCCTTCTTATGCTACCAATACTGGCCATCCCACTTGCACCCCTTCACCGTGTTCCCGGCAAAGTCCTGGTCCTCTGCATACCCGTACACAAATAGGCTGCGAGTGATTGGAGATCCCTTCAGCACCGTGATCGCATGCACACCCAAGTCCGGGCGATGCGAAAGCGGGCCCGCTGGGTTGATCCTCTCACCCTGAGCAGCTCCATCCACCGTGCTTGACGACAACTCAAGTTCAGCTGCGACTTGAGGTACTTGAATGCGTAGTGGTCCATGTGTACCACATACCGCTACGCCTCAAGGTAGCACCTCCTTTGCTTGAAGGCCTGGACCATCGCGAGCATCTCCTTCTCGTGGATCGGGTAGTTGAGCTCAGCCCCTTTCAGCTTCTTGGAGTAGTATGCAATGGGCTGCAACCCTTCCCTTGGTCCTGCATCAGCACCCCCCCGATCGCATAGTCACTTGCGTCCGTCGCCAACACGTACAACCTTCATTGCACCAAAGGCTTGCCCCTTCTTGAGCAAGTCTGTCAAGGATGCTCCCATTACCGTGTGCTCACGGATAAACCTCCGGTAGTAGTTCATAAAAACCAGAAAAACTTGGATGTCTCACACGCACGCCGGTTCTGGCCACTCCTTCACTGCTTCCACCTTCTTTGGATCCATGCGGATCCCCCTCCCGCTGACAATGTGCCCAAGGAACTCCACCTCCTACTTGGAAAATGCACACTTGCTGAGTTTGGCAAACAACCGCTCCTTTCTCAGCACTTCCATCACCGTCCGCAGGTGCTCTTGGTGCTCCTCCATCGTCCGTGAGTAGACATGGATGTCGTCGAGGAAGACGACCACGAACTGGTCCAAGTAGGGGTAGAACACCCGGTTAATCAGTGCCATGAACGTGGCAGGAGTATTCTTTAGCCCAAAAGGCATCACGAGATACTCAAAATGTCCACAGCACGTCCTCCTCCGCAATACGGATTTGGTGGTACTCTGACCTCAAGTCCAGTTTGCTAAAGACGCGTGCGTCTCGTAGCTGGTTGAAGAACTCCTCAGCCCGTGGCAGCTAGTAGCGGTTATTCACCGTGATGTTGTTGAGTGCCCGGTAGTCCATGCACATCCGTATCTCTCCTGAATTCTTCTTGACAAACAGCACCGGCACCGCGTATGGAGACACTGACGGTCGAATGAAGTCCTGGTCCACCAATTCCCCCAACTACTTCTTGAGATCCGCAAGCTCTGCATCGCTCATGCGATTGTAAGACCGCACCATTGGTCACGAATCTGGCACCACCTAGATCTTGTGGTTGATGTCACGTCGTGGCAGTAGCCCTTTTGGAAACTCCTCCGGGAAAACGTCCCCGAACTCCTTGAGAACCTCCCCAACACCAGGAGGTAACTCCGGAGCTCCCGCGACTTCCACCGGCTGCCCCTCCGCTGCTTCAACTGCTACAATCTGCTGCTCTGCTGCTTTTTGTGGATGCATCCATGCCAAGTAAACCTGGACACCCTTGCGCTCATACCGCTTCAACTATTACAAGTTGATGATGCCCAGCTGCTTCCCCGCTTCTGCCACATCTGACTCCTTCTCCTCACCCCGCCATAGCGGCAAAGTGAGGGTTTTTCCGCCCGCCTTCATGACCACCCGGTTGCACCTCCAATCCACCTCCGGATTCCAGGCGTGAAACCAATTCTGGCCAATCAAGCAATCGTAATAATCCATAGGGCAAGTGTGGAACTCCACATCGCATACCAAATCACCCATATGGACCTTGTACTTGACAAGAGGCTTGCTGCACTCCACCACTCCGGACACCTGCCACGCCTTGGCCGACGTCCCCGGCTGATGTGCGAACTCCAAACTCATCGCCAACCTGTCGTTAAAGAAGCTATGGCTCGTGCCGCTCTTAGCAGCCTGCGTAGCTTCCTCCGACCCTTGAAACTCCCCTCCGGAATCTGAAGACCCAGCTCCAGGATGATCCCTGGAAACTGCCGCGTCTCACCTTCGTTCCGCAACAGCATTTGAGGCAGCTCCTTAATCGGCAAAATCTTTAAAGGACTGGTACTTTCCTTTGCGGATGAAAGAATCGCAGTAGTAGGTCGTCCCCTCCTTATTGCTGCTGCCTGTTTCCCTGTTGTTCCTTGCGCTTGGAGCAGTCCTACCTACGATGTCCCTCCTTGCCACAAGCCCAACACTTGCCTCTCAGTCCTTGCTGCCCGTCCGCGCCCCGCTGCCCCGCTTGGACTGCATCCACTTCTATGGGCACAGCCTGACCCGGCTGCTCCACCCGTGGTTGTGTTGCATAGCTGGTCCAGTGCGTATTATAACTTACCGCGTCGATGCGCTCCGCCGCCGAAACGAGCTCCACAAAGGTTCACAACCCGAGCAGCGCGAGTTCACGTTGGACGTGCGTCTTCAGGCCTTCATGGTAACGGTCATGCGCCTCCGCATCCGAGAGGTCCTCCATCTGTGCCGCCAAAGCCATGAAGCATGCAGTATAGTCCTGGACTGATCTTCCCTGCTTGACGTCCTTGATCTTGTCACGTGCGACTCGGCTGCCATTGAGGAGGTTGAAACACGCCTGTAGCATTGTCTCAAACTGGTCCTACATCTCTGGCTTCTCCGTCAATGCCCGCACACCGAGGTGAACTTCCCGTCCCAACAGTAGACTCAGCAATGGCTGAAGCCGTGCCCCGGCCCCCAGACCTTCCGGCAATCCAGTGGCGTTCCGCCAGCAAAATGCTGACCACCACTGTAGCGCCATTCCCCGGAGCAGCGTAGGTGCATACTCCAGTCTCGTGGCAACGTCTCCCACGGGAACGTCCAACTCCATGAAGTACTGGTTCACTGTGAAATCCACTCCCTTGCACTGCCCTTTCTGGTGTAGAACTCCGGCTCCTTCGGTTTGGGCCGCCAAAAGGTAGGTGCGGATGCCAATGCGATACCCCCCAACGCACTGCTCCCTTGGCCGCCGTACCTCGCCTCAACCTCTGTGCGCAGCTGCTGGTTCTCTTGGCGTAACTCATCGAGAGCATGCCAGATCTCCTCCATGTGGTAGGCCTGGTCGTATGCCGCTGCTTTCATTTTTCCAGTTGTGACGAAAAATTCTAGCCAAACACAGTTGTGGCAGATCTGCTGCCTCCCTTGGGTCCGCACAAAACCAAGCGAACGTCCACGGGCTCTGATACCAGATGTGAACTGAGGGGTGCCCGGAGTGACGGTCACACAGCGAGCCCCTGGGATACACTTCCTACCCTCGACCCCTTGGTGTGTCCGGCCAACCCTTGAGATGCCGCACAACTGTCTCCCAGCAGCAAGACCGCTGCTAATGTGTAAGGTTCCCACCGTGCAACTCTCCCAGCGACGTTTGTACCAAAGTGCGCTGCGGAAGACTTGTAGGATCGAATGGACGTGTGCAAGGCGATTCTTGGAGAACAAGGAGAGTTGGGCATGGAATGAATCCTTAGACTTGATAGTTCATTACACGAAAATATACAAAGTCTCTGGGTAAGATTGGCATGCCTAAAACAACCTCTAGGCTTCCTTATGTACCAGCCCCTATGAGTCAGCCGAGAGCCCCTCCACACTCCGAAGCCCTTTGCTGAGGTGAAATCATGCAAATAACACATGCATCATGTAGTACGCATCGTGAGTTTTCTAACGTACCAAAGAACGCCTCAATTTGTGAAAAAGGGCTAAGTTAGGGCCATTTGAGTGGTCCACGCGTGACTGCTGCTAGCAACATTGCCAGAAGAGAGTCACGGCCGCCCGAAGCGCCCTTGCTTGCGAATGCAGCTCCAGCCGCCATCCCGAAGCGCCCATGGACCCCGATGAACCTTGCCTCATTGGCTAAGCGTCCATCCAGGGGTGCTTTGGCTGCAGTGGGCGAGAAAATCGCTCCGCCGTGCTCGGGGTCGAACCGGTACGTCTCCTGTTTTGTGGATGTGCGCCTTCCACGTTTGCACTGCCGTATCATTCTCGTCCCTGCACCGAATGACCCGGTTCTTGGATTGATTTCACACGGTTTTTCCCTTAGAATACAATGAGAGCATAAAATATACATCTGACATCAGCATGATAACGTAATCACCGCCTTGACCGGCGGCTCCCATAACAGCCAACTGGCTTCCACTTCCGGCGAAAAACCCACTTTGCCCCCATGGCCTTGCAGCCTGGGAGGAGCTCCATTAGCTCGTAAACTACGTGCTCATTGATGGCAGCGAGCTCCTCCAGACAGGCAGCCTCCCATTTGTCTGCGTCGGGGATGGCACGGGCCTCACGTAGGCTCTGTGGGTCGGGTGCCATTGGGGAAGGCCGTGTCGTCAGCACATGTTCAACGCAAAGTCCTGTGAGAGCCCGAGCCAGAGTGGCGGAGACCACACGGCGATGCTCCTAGGAGATGAGAGTGTAGCCAAGGACCGAGCTAGGGTGAGTGTCCTGAGCAACGAGGCCAAGGGCCGTTAGGCCAAGGATCTTAATGCCGGACACACCACACACAACAACATGAAGGGAGGAAGGTGTATCGTCAGGTGTGCTGGAGGCTCAACGGGGGGCCCTAGTGCGAGGACCCGGGGGTGGCGTCGGCTTGCGGGGCCGCAGAATGCCACCAGGAGCGTGGGTGTAGACCTGGTGTACCGGGGTGCTGGTGACGGTAGAGGGAGCCCGGCGAGGACGAGGTGGCAAGGCGGGGGTAGGCGGTGGGTCCGATGCCGGGGAACCTCTAGACACGGACGGGTCCACGGGGACGGGCGTATTGGAGGCTAGAAGGGGGTAAACCAAGGGATCAGGCTGGAGTGAGGACTCAGCAAAAGACTCCGTCTCCAACAGGCGCACAACATCAACGACAGGAGAACTGGACGGTGAGGTGGGCGGCAAGGGAGGAGCATCCGGGCCATCCGTTGCCGGGGGTGTGGATGCAGGTGGGACGACCTGTGCCGCTGGAGCCAGAACAACGGCACTGCAAGTATCTCCCGCATGAGACGACAGCGATGGAAGCAGAGAGGAGGTAGACCGGACACAAGGGTGGTCGCGAGGGAAGAGGTCCTTAAAGAATAGGGTATCGCGGGACTCAACAACGCGATGTTGGACCGGGTCCCAGAAGCGCCAGGCCTTGGACTGACGTGAGACACCGACGAAGGTGCTGAGATGGCCGTGAGGGACAACCTTGCCATCCCGCTGGTCCTCGGCAAGCCAGACGCTCGCGAAGCACCCCCAAACACGAGTAGGCCGAAGATCAGCCCGCTGACATCAACACAATGTGTATGGCGTGGCCTGGCAGAGAAGGGGACCATGGAGAATGCGGTTCCACACTCAGGTCCTGTAGGAGATGGCCTCAAAGAAGAAGCCCTCGGACAAACCGGACTCGACACGTATGGGGCAAACAACATCAGCCATGGTGCGGTTCCAACGATTTGAGACACTATTCTGTTGCGGTGTCCCAGGGACGGATGTCTCATGACGGATCCCATGACTGGCGAGATAGGTAGTGGTGTCCCTCATGTATTCCCCACCGCAGCCAGATTGAAAACGACAGAGGGTGCGACCGTACACGCGCTCAGCTGCGAGGTGCCAGGCATGGATGGCGGAGGCCATGTCACTCTTTCGGCGGAGGCAAAGGACCCAGCGATAGCGGGAGTAGTCATCCGTGAGGGTCAGCACATAGTTACCGCCCTTGAAAACAGACACGACAAGGAGAGGGCCCATGGGATCCGAGTGGATGAGCTCCAGCGAGTGCGTGGCACAAGAAGAGGACACATGGTAGGTAGCTTGATGCATCTTGCCCTGAGCGTAGTCAATACACTCGGTGCGGCAAGGTCATAAGAAAGTGGAGGGATCGAGTCCGAGCGCGGGTTGGGTGCAGAGCATGTTGTCGACAGCATCGGAGTGTACGTGGCAAAGGCGACTGTGAAGGAGGTGCACGTGCTGGGGGGAAAGAACACTAGTGACAAACACATGTACAATGTCGGACGAGGAAGGGGACATGGATGAAGGAAGTCAAGTGATGTGCCAGAGGTTGTCACGACAAACAGCACGTAACATGAACTGACTGGACGGGTGAAGGGAGACAGTGCCAATGCCATAGGAGTGACGGAATTCCATGCTCATGAGGTTGAGAGCCGTGATAGATAGGAGGTTGAGTTCCAAACGTGGCACATAAAACACATCGGTCACGAAGACGTCATCGGAAAGACCGCAAAAACGAACGACGCCAATACCACGGAACGGCAAGATCAGCCCGGACCCTGTCCACACATTGTGAACATTTCCAACGGAACCAAGCATGCTGAACGCTTGGCGACAGGATGTCATGTGATGCGTGGCCCTGGAGTCGATGATCCAGGTGCCATTAGGGTCGCAAACCAAGGTTGTGATGTTACAGTGAGCAACAAAACAGGACACGGGAAGGGAGACGGAGGTTGCAAGCTGAGCAGACGAGATAGATGCGAAACGGTCATGCCAGTCATCCAACCATGCGACATCATCCAAAGCCGGCCCTGAAGGGCAACAGGCAGCTTCCCCGAGTTTCCCTTGGAGATCGGTCTCTGTATAGCAGTGGGAGACCTCTCGGCTAGCAGTCACACAACTCGTACTTCCCTAGGGAGGAGACGTGATGCCGAACTGCGTGGTGATGAAGATCTGCAGTTGGCAGATCCAAGCAGCGGAGTCGACGGGCGCCACTGTGGGGTCATAGCTCTAGACGGGGGAAACAAGCTCCAATGGATTGGAGGCTGTGGTTAGTACAATGACTGCGCCGGAGCGTACTGGTGCTGTTGCAGCGGTACCGCATACGGATGTGGCTGCGGTGGGACATACTACTATTGTTGATGGAAGAGCTATCATGCTGAAGCTGTGTATCCTTGTGTGCTTCCTCCACGCTGAGGAAGAGGTCGTATGACCAGGTCATCAAAGTACCCTGGTCCGCCAGCGCCTCGAGGATAGGTAGGCCGTAGGGGACGAAAATGTACGTAGACTCAGGAGTGACATCATTCTTGATGGTGAGGAGGGTAGCAAGTGTGAGAGGCACAGCTGTCTTGAGCCGGTGCAAGATTTCGTGTGCACGGCGCCAGTAGGTGGTGAAGGACTCGAACTCCCTCATGTGAAGGGAACTGAACACCTTCAAGAGGCGGCTGACAGCTGCCTGGCCGGAGGCGCAATATGGCCGCGTCAGCGTGTCCCGCACTCGTCGGGGTTCAGCACTGATGTCGTCAGCGGCGTCACCAAGAAATGGCTCCAGGGCAGTGTGGTCAACATCGGGTACAGCGAGGATGAGTGTATGGACGACACGATTAGTCTCAAGCACCTGCTCCGGGACGACGTCGTCGTGCGGAAGGGTGTATTACGGCCACAGGCCCTCCCCCTATGCCCAGATGTGGTAGAGCAGTTCCCAAGATGGGAACTACTCATCTCCAACGAGGGTATGTGGAGGAGACTCAAAGTCCTTGCGCCATGAGGAGCCAGTCACTCTAGTGCCTAGGACGCTGGTAACCGTCTGCTGTTGTTGCCGCACCTGCTGCTGCCCGACCATCTAGGCTGTCGTAGTCAGAGCAAGACCAGGCTGGTTCTGGTTGCGGCAAGCATCTGGCGCAGCTGATCGACCTGGCGCTGCAGATCCACTACAGGATCTACAGCGGGTGGGTCTGTGGATCTATCCTGTGTACCGGCGGAATTGCCCTGACTAGGCATTGTTGCTGCTACTAAGGTTGGTGACGCCTCTGCTACCGTTGTGGCTACTGCTGCTGCTGTTGCCCTTGCTGTTGCTGCCGCTGCTGCTGCTGCTGCCGCTGCCAATGCTGCTGCTGCTGCCGCTATTGCTGCTGCCGTTGCCACTGCTGCTGTTGCTGCTCCTGATGCTGCTTCTGCGGCGGCTGCTGCTGCCGCTGCTGTTGCTATCGCCCCACGCCGGGTTGGAGCACAGTCTTTCCTCAGTTAAGAGCTGGACAATGAAAGTGGTCTGATAAAAAATCTGACTGCATTTCTTGCTGATTTGGGATGGTGGCAGAAATTGACCTCCAGTCCAGAAATTTGACCAAGTGCTGAAATTTAAAATTTTATAATTTCAGCACTTAAAATTAAAGGTTGTCCAAGTAAAGCAAAATTTGGACCACAGGTGCAACTGACTGTGCTGAATGCAGTGGTGAAATTCTTGGCTTGAAAAACTAAAAAAAAAACCAAAACGACCTAATTCCGTGCTCGGCTCGAAATGTTTAAAATTCTGGATCTGCAACGCGGGACGATTAATGCTGAAGGCTACAGACCACCGAACGAGCCGAGTATGGTTGCTATGGAAATCTTGTGGCCTAAGCTTTCCAACTAGCCCATGCACGTAATATTTTACGTCCATTTGAGTCCAGTGAAGTTGGGCATAGGGGATGTGGGTGGCTGACATGATTTACTTCTACGTCTCTTCCTCGTCTGTGCGGCTTCCAGGAAGGTGCGAGGACAGGAAAGTAGCTACAAATGGTGCTCTTGCCTCCTTCCTCTCCGTCTTGGGTGTCTTCTTCTGCCGTTACTGCTGCTCCTTGCTGTTGGAGCTGTGTCTGACATTGCTGCTGCTGCTGCCGCTGCTGCTGTAGCTGTTGTTGCTGCTACTGCTGTTGCTACTGCTACTGCTGCGGGTAACTCGCACCTCTGGTTGACGTCGCCACGTGCCTCATTGCCAGCAGGTTGCCTGAATTCTCTCCGCTGGCCGTTCACCTTGCGTCAAACGTGGGGGTCAGAGCTGCCAGGAAAAATTCGGCAACATTTCCCCTGGCCCAGTGGCCATGGGAAAAATTCTGACGACGCCAACAGACAGGTCACTGCTGCCGGAAACAATCCGGTAGCATTTCCCCTACAATGGTGTATATTGGAGGTCCGCCGGCGTAGTCAGGAACCTGTACGTCACTGCTGCTGCTGCTATGTCTGCTGTGCTATGGCTCTGATACCAAAAAGGAACTAGCTAGTGTGCAGGTTGGGGCAGTGGCATTGTTGATGCAGTGTGCGGGAACCCACATTTGTTGCTGAGTCTGCCCCCTTATTCTGCTGTACTAGAGTCTAATTCTGAAAGCTCTGGTTTGTTACTCAAAAGTGTGTGTGCCAGAGTTAGCGCCAGAAAGGAGCTGGAACGAGGAATCAAGAATGAGCAACTAATTGAGTCCCCTCCCAGTTCAAGCCTCACCAAAGCTCTGTGAGGCTTGTTACTCATAAAACCAGCCAACCAGGAGAATCCTAGCATTATCCTGTCTGTCAAAATTTTCTAGGTGAGCCTTGCCAGACAACAGGCAGCCCAAAACCCGGGTGTTGTCTGTTTTGCCTAAAACCTGGATCACAGCAGATTTCTACGCTGCGAACGCAGTCGTGCAGTCAGAATCAACGAAAAAAGTAGCTACAAGGAGCTATGGCTACCCGGAACTCAGGTGCTGACTACACTGCTCCTGAGAGCCAACTACGACTGCTAATGGCGTGACAGCCAAGGATAGCTGCCGATGGAGCTGGTCGTGAGAGGGTATAGTGTTAGAAGCACGAGGAGGAGGAGAATTACACACTCGGCTTCACGGCAACACGTCAATTCCACCGAACAGCGCCCTGTCGGCATCAAGGTCCATCTAGTCAGTCGTCTAGACGAGCATGTACACCAGCCAAGAGGTTACAGTATGAGTTAGTGAGGCAGTGCATGGACAAAATAACAACAGTCGCGACAAGTCCAAAAGTCACCGTGACTCACACCAACACTCCTCCATGACCAGCAGATGCTAGTCACCACAAGCAAGCATTGGTCACGGAACGATGACAACGACAACGTACTACAAGGGGCACGAGAAAGAGCCACACAAGAACTGTGGGCGGAAAGAGGAAGAAGCAAGAGAGGGACATGAATCACGTAGGAGCAGAAGCATACGCAAGAAGCCCAACATTACGCACGGCAAACTTGAACTTGCCGCTAGACAACGCTTGTTTCAGAAAGTCTGCACGCTGCTCCTGCGTGTCAACACCCATTACATAGAAATCGCCACGTGAAAGATGCTCGTATGCAAAGTGATGCTCAACAATTTGGTTTTTATTTACGCGTGACACATGTCATCATGCCGTATTATGCAACACGTACTCTCATTGTTACAACTGATGGTAATGTTGCAGATGGGTTGGTGTCGCTGTTGCATGAGACATCACAACCAGATGATCTCTCAAACCCCAACCCCAAGCATGACATACTCAACCTCAGTTGACCTATGCGCGACACAACGCTGGTCCTTCCACAAGAAAGCTGTGCCTCCGACAAGGAAGATGTAACCAGACCGGCTAGAAGCATCGAGGTTGTGGGCCCAATCACTATCAGTGCATTCGTGTACAACCACAGACAACTGTGTGCAAAAGTACAAGCCCATGCGTGGGGTAGACATGAGATACCGAACAACACACAGTGTGATATCTACATGGAGCTGATGCAGATGCTGCAAGAACTGGAACAAGGATTTCATAGCAAAGGCAGCATCTACGTGCGTCGTGGTTTGGAGGAACATAAGGGATCCAATGACTCGGAAGAACGTCTTGACATCGACAAGCTCCCCTAGACGACCCATGTCTGTTGACGTGAGGATCCTTTACCCAACGGGATTCATAGGTGTGGACACAGAGGGGACTGTGGCCAACAGGTCAGCAAAACGCTCCTCCAACATCCTGACGTAACCAACCTGATGCATGTGCCGTGTGCGATATTGGCGATCACGTTCAATCTCTATTCCCAAGAAGAAACCAGCTGGACCAGGATCCTTCATTCTGTACATAGATTGGAGGAGATCCTTCATAGCGTGGATGATGTGAGGGTTAGGGAATACGATCAAAAGGTCGTCCAAATAGACCAGGACAATGACGAGGGGTATAGATGAAGTACTCACGGACAAAACTGGGTGGACTGTGGTGCGCTGATACCCTCCTTGCTCCAAGGTAGTGGAAATCTCAAGGTTCCAACAACGCGGGGATTGCTTCACGTCCTACAAGGCCTTTCGGGGGCACCATAACCTGTCTGTGCCATCCTCGAACCCTGGAGGCTAGACAAGCAACATGGCCAAGGTGGTATCATAATCCACACGAGGCACTTTTAAGAATCCATTGGCCGTGAGACGAGCCTTGTATTATTCCACTAAGCAATTGGACCTAACGTTCCTTCAAAACATCCAACAAGCCTTACGACTAGGCAGGAGCCTCACCTTCTCATAAACCCCATGCTCCTATATCCCAGCAAGTTCCTCGCGCATAGCCTTCTCCAATAGTGTTGCATCCACAGTGGAGCGTGCTTGTTGTCCAGTTGTTGATTCAGGCACATGTACCGTGGTTCCACTTGCCAGAGTTGTGCCACAGCTGTGCTAGAGTTGTGCCAGAGTTGTGCCAGAGTTTTGCCAGAGTTGTGCCCGAGTTGTGCCAGATTTGTGTCAGAGTTGTGCCAGAGTTGTGCCAGAGTTGTTCCAGAGTTATGCTAGAGTTATGCGAGAGTTGTGCAATAGTAGTAACAAAGTTGTGCCAAAGTTGTGCCAGAGTTGTGCCAGAGTTGTGCTACGGTTGTGTCACAGTTGTGCCAGAGTTGTACCATAGTTGTAACAGAGTTGTCCCAAAATTGTGCCAGAAATGTGCCAGAGTTGTGCGAGAGTTATGCGAGAGTTGTGCCAGAGTTGTGCCAGAGTTGTGCCAGAGTTGTGCCAGATCCGTGCCAGAGTTGTGCCAGAGTTGTACCAGAGTTGTGCCAGAGTTCGCTAGAGTTGTGCCAGAGTTGTGTCAAAATCGTGCCATAGTTTGGTAAAGTTGTGCCAGAGGTATGCCATAGTTGAGAAATAGTTGTGCCAGAATTGTTCTTAAGTTGTTCCAGAATTTTGCAAGGGTTGTGCCAGAGTTGTGCCAGAGTTGTGCCAGAGTTGTGCCAGAGTTGTGCCAGATTTGTTCCAGAGTTGTACCAGAGTGGTGGCAGAGTTGTGCCAGAGTCGTGCCAGAGTTGTGCCAGAGGTTTTCCAGACCTGTGCCATATTTGTGCCAGTCTTGTCTCAGAGTTGTGCAAGATTTGTGCCAGAGTTGTGCCAAATTTTACCCAGAGTTGTGCCAGAGTTGTGTCAGAGTTGTGCCTGAGTTGTGCCAGAGTTGTGTCAGATTTGTGTCACAGTTGTGCCATAGTTGTGCCAAAGTTATGCTAGAGTTGTGCGAGAGTTGTGCAATAGTTGTAAAAGAGTTGTGCCAGAGTTGTGCCAAATTTTAACCAGAGTTGTGCCAGAGTTGTGTCAGAGTTGTGTCAGAGTTGTGCCACAGTTGTTCCAGAGTTATGCTAGAGTTGTGCGAGTGTTGTGCAATAGTTGTAACAGAGTTGTGCCAAAGTTGTGCCAGAGTTGTGCCAGAGTTGTGCCAGAGTTGTGCCAGAGTTGTGCCAGAGTTGTGCCAGAGTTGTGCCAGAGTTGTGCCAGAGTTGTGCCAGAGTTGTGCCAGATTTGTGCCAGAGTTGTGCCAGACTTGAGCCATAGTTGTGCCACAGTTGTGCCAGAGTTGTGCGAGAGTTGTGCCATAGTTGTGCCAGAGGTTTTCCCGACTTGTGCCACATTTGTGCCAGTGTTGTGCCAGAGTTGTGCAAGAGTTGTGCCAGAGTTGTACCAGACTTGTGCCACAATTGTGCCAGAGTTGTGCCAGAGTTGTACCATAGTTGTAACAGAGTTGTCCCAAAATTATGAAAAAAACGTGCGAGAGTTGTGCCAAAGTTTTGTAAGAGTTGTGCCAGAGTTATGCCAGAGTTATGCCAGACTTGTGCCAGAGTTGTGCCACAGTTGTGCCAGTGTTGTACCAGAGTTGTGCCAGAGTTGTGCCACGGTTTTTCTAGAGTTGCGCAAGAGTTGTGCAATAGTTGTAACATAGTTGTGCTTGAGTTGTGCCAGAATTTCGCCAGAGTTGTGCGGGAGTTGTGCCACAGTTGTGCCAGAGTTGTACCAGAGTTGTGCCAGAGTTATGCCAGAGTTGTGCCAGAGTTGTGCCAGAGTTGTACCAGAGTTTTTCCAGAGTTGTGCCAGAGTTGAGCCAGAGTTGAGCCAGAGTTGTGCCAGAGTTGTGCCAGAGTTCTACCTGAGTTTTGCGTAAGTTGTGCCAAAGTTGTGCCAGAGTTCTGCCATAGTAGTGCCAGACTTGTGCAGGAGTTGTGCCAGAGTTATGCCAAAGGTGTGCTAGAGTTGTGCCAGTGTTGTCCAAGAGTTGTTCCAGAGTTATGACAGAGTTGTACAGAGTTATGCCAGGGTTGTGTGAGATTTTTGCCACAGTTGTGCCAGAGTTGTGCGAGAGTTGTGCCAGAGTTGTGCCATTGTTGTGCCAGAGTTGTGCCAGAATTGTGCCAGATTTGTGCCAGAGTTGTACCATAGTTGTAACAGAGTTGTCCCAAATTTGTTCCAGAAGTGTTCCAGAGTTGTGCGAGAGTTGTGCGAGAGTAGTGCAAGAGTTGTGTCAGAGGTTTGCCAGAGTTGTGCCAGAGTTGTGCCAGATCCGTGCCAGAGTTGTGCCAGAGTTGTGCGAGAGTTGTGCAAGAGTTGTGCCAGAGTTGTGCTGGAGTTGTGTCAAAGTTGTGCCATAGTGGGAACAAAGTTGTCCCAAAATTGTGCCAGAGATGAGCCAGAGTTGTGCCAGATTTGTGCCAGAGTTGTGAGAGTTCGCCAGAGTTGTGCCAGAGTTGTGTCAAAATTTTGCCATAGTTTGGTAAAGTTGTGCCAGAGGTGTGCCATAGTTGAGAAATAGTTGTGCCAGAGTTTTTCCAGGGTTGTTCCAGAATTTTGCAAGAGTTGTGACAGAGTTGTGCCAGAGTTGTGCCAGATTTGTGCCAGAGTTGTGCCAGATTTGTGCCAGAGTTGTACCAGAGTTGTGCCAAAGTTGTGCCAGAGTCGTGCCAGAGGTTTTTCAGACCTGTGTCATATTTATGCCAGTCTTGTGCCAGAGTTGTGCAAGAGTTGTGCCAGAGTTGTGCCAAAGTTGTACCAAAGTTGTTCCAGATTTGTGCCAGAGTTGTGCCAGAGTTTTGCCGAGTTGTGCCAGAGTTGTGCCAGAGTTCTGCCACAGTTGTGCAACAGGTGTGCTAGAATTGTGCCAGAGTTGTGCCAGAGTTGTGCCAGAGTTGTGCCAGAGTTGTGCAAGAGTTGTGTCAGAGTTGTGCCAGAGTTGTGCCAGAGTTGTTCCAGAGTTATGCAAGTGTTGTGCGTGAGTTGTGCAAAAGTTGTAACAGAGTTGTGCCAAAGTTGTGCCAGAGTTGTGCCAGAGTTGTGCCAGAGTTCTGCCACAGTTGTGCAACAGGTGTGCCAGAATTGTGCCAGAGTTGTGCCAGAGTTGTGCCAGAGTTGTGCCAGAGTTGTGCAAGAGTTGTGTCAGAGTTGTGCCAGAGTTGTGCCAGAGTTGTTCCAGAGTTATGCAAGTGTTGTGCGTGAGTTGTGCAAAAGTTGTAACAGAGTTGTGCCAAAGTTGTGCCAGAGTTGTGCCAGATTTGAGCCAGAGTTGTGCCACAGTTGTGTCACAGTTGTGCCAGAGTTGTACCAGAGTTGTGCCAGAGTTGTGCCACAGTTGTGCCAGAGTTGTGGCAGAGTTGTGCCAGAGTTGTGCCAGAGTTGTGCCAGAGTTGTTCCAGAGTTGTGCCAGATTTGTGCCAGAGTTTTGGCAGAGTTGTGCCAGAGTGGTGCTAGAGTTGAGCCCGAGTTGTGCCACTGTTGTGCCAGAGTTGTGCAACAGTTGTGCCAGAGTTGTGCCAAAGTTTTTCGAGACTAGTGCCATATTTGTGCCAGTGTTGTGCCAGAATTGTGCAATAGTTGTGCCAGAGTTATGCCAGATTTGTGCCAGAGTTGTGCCAGAGTTGTGCCCGATTTGTGCTGGAGTTGTGCTTGAGTTGTGCCAGAGTTGTGCCAGAGTTGTGCTTGAGTTGTGCCAGAGTTGTGCCAGAATTGTGCTAGAGATGTGCCAGAGTTGTGCCAGAGTTATGCTAAAGTTGTTCCAGAGATGTGGAACAGTTGTAATATAGTTGTGTTAAAGTTGTGCCAGAGTTGTGCCAAAGTTGTACCACAGTTATGCCAGACTTGTGCCTGAGTTGTGCCAGAGTTGTGCCAGAGTTGTGCCAGAGTTGTGCCACAGTTTTTCTAGAGTTGTGCGAGAGTTGCGTAATTGTTGTAACAGAGTTGTGATAGAGTTGTGCCAGAGTTGTGGCAGAGTTGTGCCAGGCTTGTGGCAGAGTTGTGGCAGAGTTGTGCCACAGATGTGCCATAGTTGTGTGAGAGTTGTACCAGAGTTGTGTCAGAACTGTGCCAGAGTTGTGCCAGAGTTGTGCCAGAGTTGTGCCAGAGTTGTGCCAGAGTTGTGCCAGAGTTGTGCCAGAGTTGTGCCAGAGTTGTGCCAGAGTTGTGCCAGCGTAGTGCCAGAGTTGTGCCACGGTTGTGCCAAAGTTGTGCCAAAGTTGAGCAAGATTTTTGCCAGAGTTATGCCAGACTTGTGTCATAGTTGTGCCAGAGTTCTGCCAGAGTTGTGTCAGAACTGTGCCAGAGTTGTGCCGGAGTTGTGCCACAGTTGAGCCGGAGGTGTGCCAAAGTTGTGCCAAAGTTGAGCAAGATTTTTGCCAGAGTTATGCCAGACTTGTGTCATAGTTGTGCCAGAGTTCTGCCAGAGTTGTGTCAGAACTGTGCCAGAGTTGTGCCGGAGTTGTGCCACAGTTGAGCCGGAGGTGTGCCAAAGTTGTGCCAAAGTTGAGCAAGATTTTTGCCAGAGTTATGCCAGACTTGTGTCATAGTTGTGCCAGAGTTCTGCCAGAGTTGTGTCAGAACTGTGCCAGAGTTGTGCCGGAGTTGTGCCAGAGTTGTGCCAAAGTTGTGCCAGAGTTGAGCGGAATTTGTGCCAGAGTTGTGCCAAAGTTGTGCCAGAGTTATGCCAGAGTTGTGCCAGAGATGTGCCAGAGTTGTGCCAGATCCGTGCCAGAGTTGTGCGAGAGTTGTGCCAGAGTTGTGCCAGAGTTGTGCCAAGGTTGTAGCAGAGGTTTTCCATACTTGTGCCATATTTGTGCCAGTGTTGTGACAACGTTGTGCCAGAGTTGTGCCATAGGTGTGCAAGAGGTGTGCCAAAGTTGTTCCAGAGTTGTGCAAGAGTTGAGCCAGAGTTGTGCCAGAATTGTGCCAGAGTTGTGCCAGATTTGAGCCAGAGTTGTGACAGAGTTGTGCCAGAGTTGTGCCAGAGATGTGCCAGAGTTTTTTTCAGACTTGTGCCATATTTGTGCCAGTGTTGTGCCAGAGTTGTGCAAGAGTTGTGCCAGAAGTGTGCCAGAGTTGGGCTAGTCGTGCCAGGGTTGTACCAGAGTTGTGCCAAAGTTGTGCCAGAGTTGTGCCAGTCGTGCCAGAGTTGTTCTAGAGTTGTGCCAGAGTTGTGCCAGAGTTGTGCCAGAGCTGTGCCAGAGTTGTGCCAGAGTTGTGCCACATTTGTGCCAGAGTTGTGCCAGAGTTTTTTTCCAGACCTGTGCCATATTTGTGCAAGTGTTGTGCCAGAGTTGTGCAAGAGTTGTGCCACAAGTGTGCCAGAGTTGTGCCAGAGTTGTCCCCGAGTTGTGCTAGAGTTGTGCCAGAGTTGTGCCAGAATTGTGCCAGAGTTGTGCCAGAGTTGTGCTCGAGTTGTGCCAGAGTTTAGCTAGAGCTGTGCGAGAGTTGAGCGAGAGTTATGCTAGAGTTGTGCCAGAGTTGTGCAAGAGTTGTAACAGAGGTGTGCCAAAGTTGTAACAGAGATGTGCCACAGTTGTTCCAGAGTTATGCCAGAGATTTGCCAGAGTTGTGCCAGAGTTGTGCCAGAGTTGTGCCAGAGTTGTGCCAGAGCTGTGCCAGAGTTGTGCCAGAGCTGTGCCAGAGTTATACCAGAGTTGTCCAAGAGTTGTGCCAGAGTTGTGCCAGAGTTGTACCAGAGTTGTGCCAGAGTTGTGCCAGAGTTATGCCAGACTTGTGTCATAGTTGTGCCAGAGTTGTGCCACAGTTGTGCCAGAGTTGCGCCAGAGTTGTGCCAGAGTTGTGCCAGAGTTTTGCTAGAGTTGTGCCAGAGTTGTGCAATAGTTGTAACAGAGTTGTGCAAATGTTGTGCCAGAGTTGAGCCAGAGTTGTGCCAGAGTTGTGTCAGAGTTGTGCCAGGGTTGTGCCAGAGTTGAGGCAGAGTTTTGCCAAAGCTGTGACAGTGTTGTTCCGGAGTTTAGCCAGAATTGTGCCAGGGTTGTGCCAAAACTGTGCCAGAGGTGTGCCAGAGTTGTGCAAGAGTTGTGCTAGAGTTGTGCCAGATTTGTGCCAGAGTTGTGGTAGAGTTGTGCCAGAGTTGTTTGAGAGTTTTGCCAGAGTTGTGCCAGAGGTGTGCCAAAGTTGTGCCCGAGTTGTGTGAGAGTTGTGCCAGAGTTGTGCCAGAATTGTGCCAGAGTTGTGCCAGAGTTGTACCAGGGTTTTGCTAAAGTTATGACAGAGTTGTGTCAGAGTTGTGCCAGAGTTGAGCCAGATTTATGCCAGAGTTGTGCCAGAGTTGTGCCAGAGTTGTGCCAGAGTTGAGCCACAGTTGTGCCACAGTTGTGCCACAGTTGTGCAAGAGATTTTCCAGACTTGTGCCATGTTTGTGCAATATTTGGGCCATATTTTGTCCAGAGTTGCACCAGAGTTTTGCCAGAGTTGTGCCAGATTCGTGCCAGAGTTGTGCCAGAGTTTTTCCAGACCTGTGCCATATTTGTGCCAGTATTGTGCCAGAGTTGTGCCAGAGTTGTGCCAGAGTTGTGCCAGATTCGTGCCAGAGTTGTGCCAGAGTTTTTCCAGACCTGTGCCATATTTGTGCCAGTATTGTGCCAGAGTTGTGCAAGAGTTGTGCCAGAGTTGTGCCAGAGTTGTTCCAGAGTTCTACCAGAGCTGTGCCAGAATTGTGCCAGAGTTGTGCCAGTGTTGTGCCAAATTTGTACCAGAGTTGTTCCAGATTTTTGCCAGAGTTGTGCCAGAGTTGGGCCAGAGTCCTGCCAGAGTTTTGCCGAGTTGTGCCAGAGTAGTGCAACAGGTGTGCTAGAATTGTGCCAGTGTTGTGCCAGAGTTGTGAAGTGTTGTGTCAGAGTTGTGCCAAAGTTGTGCCAGAGTTGTTCCAGAGTTATGCAAGAGTTGTGCGAGAGTTGTGCAATAGTTGTAACAGAGTTTTGCCAAAGTTGTGCCAGAGTTGTGCCTGATTTGTGCCAGAGTTGTGCCACAGTTGTGTCACAGTTGTGCCAGAGTTGTACCAGAGTTGTGCCAGAGTTGTGCCAGAGTTGTGCCACAGTTGTGCCAGGGTTGTGCCTGAGTTGTGACAGAGTTGTGCCAGAGTTTTGCCGGAGTTGTTCCAGAGGTGTGCCAGATTTGTGGCAGAGTTTTGGCAGAGTTGTGCCAGAGTGGTGCTAGAGTTGAGCCCGAGTTGTGCCACTGTTGTGCCAGAGTTGTGCAAGTGTTGTGCCAGAGTTGTGCCAAAGGTTTTCCCGACTTGTGCCATATTTGTGCCAGTGTTGTGCCAGAATTGTGCAATAGTTGTGCCAGAGTTATACCAGATTTTTGCCAGAGTTGTGCCAGAGTTGTGCCCGATTTGTGCTGGAGTTGTGCCAGAGTTGTGCCAGAGTTGTGCCAGAGTTGTGCTTGAGTTGTGCCAGAGTTTTGCCAGAATTGTGCTAGAGATGTGCCAGAGTTGTGCCAGAGTTATGCTAAAGTTGTGCCAGAGTTTTGCAACAGTTGTAATAGAGTTGTGTCAAAGTTGTGCCAGAGTTGTGCCAGAGTTGTGCCAGAGTTATGCCAGACTTGTGCCTGAGCTGTGCCAGAGTTGTGCCAGAGTTGTGCCACAGTTTTCTAGAGTTGTGCGAGAGTTGCGCAATTGTTGTAACAGAGTTGTAATAGTGTTGTGCCAGAGTTGTGCCAGAGTTGTGCCACAGATGTGCCATAGTTGTGCGAGAGTTGTACCAGAGTTGTGTCAGAATTGTGCCAGATTTGTGCCACAGTTGTGCCAGAGTTGTGCCAGAGTTTTGCCAGAGTTGTGCCACAGTTGTGCCATAGTTGTGCCAGAGTTGTGCCAGAGTTGTGCCGGAGGTGTGCCAAAGTTGTGCCAGAGTTGTGCGAGGGTTGTGCCAGAGTTGAGCCAGAGTTCTGCCAGAGTTGTGCCGGAGATGTGCCAGAGTTGTGCCAGAGTCGTGCCAGAGTTGAGCCAGACTTGTGCCAGAGTTTTTCGTGAGTTGTGCCAGAGTTGTGCCAGCGATGTGCCAGAGCTGTGCCAGAGTTGTGCCAGAGTTCTGCCAGAGAAGTGCCAGAGTTGTGCCAGAGTTATACCAGAGTTGTGCCAGAGTTGTGGCAGAGTTGTGCCAGAGTTGTGCCGGAGATGTGCCAGAGTTGTGCCAGAGTCGTGCCAGAGTTGAGCCAGACTTGTGCCAGAGTTTTTCGTGAGTTGTGCCAGAGTTGTGCCAGCGATGTGCCAGAGCTGTGCCAGAGTTGTGCCAGAGTTCTGCCAGAGAAGTGCCAGAGTTGTGCCAGAGTTATACCAGAGTTGTGCCAGAGTTGTGGCAGAGTTGTGCCAGAGTTGTGCCGGAGATGTGCCAGAGTTGTGCCAGAGTCGTGCCAGAGTTGAGCCAGACTTGTGCCAGAGTTTTTCGTGAGTTGTGCCAGAGTTGTGCCAGCGATGTGCCAGAGCTGTGCCAGAGTTGTGCCAGAGTTCTGCCAGAGAAGTGCCAGAGTTGTGCCAGAGTTATACCAGAGTTGTGCCAGAGTTGTGGCAGAGTTGTGCCAGAGTTGTGCCGGAGATGTGCCAGAGTTGTGCCAGAGTCGTGCCAGAGTTGAGCCAGACTTGTGCCAGAGTTTTTCGTGAGTTGTGCCAGAGTTGTGCCAGCGATGTGCCAGAGCTGTGCCAGAGTTGTGCCAGAGTTCTGCCAGAGAAGTGCCAGAGTTGTGCCAGAGTTATACCAGAGTTGTGCCAGAGTTGTGGCAGAGTTGTGCCAGAGTTGTGCCGGAGATGTGCCAGAGTTGTGCCAGAGTCGTGCCAGAGTTGAGCCAGACTTGTGCCAGAGTTTTTCGTGAGTTGTGCCAGAGTTGTGCCAGCGATGTGCCAGAGCTGTGCCAGAGTTGTGCCAGAGTTCTGCCAGAGAAGTGCCAGAGTTGTGCCAGAGTTATACCAGAGTTGTGCCAGAGTTGTGGCAGAGTTGTGCCAGAGTTGTGCCGGAGATGTGCCAGAGTTGTGCCAGAGTCGTGCCAGAGTTGAGCCAGACTTGTGCCAGAGTTTTTCGTGAGTTGTGCCAGAGTTGTGCCAGCGATGTGCCAGAGCTGTGCCAGAGTTGTGCCAGAGTTCTGCCAGAGAAGTGCCAGAGTTGTGCCAGAGTTATACCAGAGTTGTGCCAGAGTTGTGGCAGAGTTGTGCCAGAGTTGTGCCGGAGATGTGCCAGAGTTGTGCCAGAGTCGTGCCAGAGTTGAGCCAGACTTGTGCCAGAGTTTTTCGTGAGTTGTGCCAGAGTTGTGCCAGCGATGTGCCAGAGCTGTGCCAGAGTTGTGCCAGAGTTCTGCCAGAGAAGTGCCAGAGTTGTGCCAGAGTTATACCAGAGTTGTGCCAGAGTTGTGGCAGAGTTGTGCCAGAGTTGTGCCGGAGATGTGCCAGAGTTGTGCCAGAGTCGTGCCAGAGTTGAGCCAGACTTGTGCCAGAGTTTTTCGTGAGTTGTGCCAGAGTTGTGCCAGCGATGTGCCAGAGCTGTGCCAGAGTTGTGCCAGAGTTCTGCCAGAGAAGTGCCAGAGTTGTGCCAGAGTTATACCAGAGTTGTGCCAGAGTTGTGGCAGAGTTGTGCCAGAGTTGTGCCGGAGATGTGCCAGAGTTGTGCCAGAGTCGTGCCAGAGTTGAGCCAGACTTGTGCCAGAGTTTTTCGTGAGTTGTGCCAGAGTTGTGCCAGCGATGTGCCAGAGCTGTGCCAGAGTTGTGCCAGAGTTCTGCCAGAGAAGTGCCAGAGTTGTGCCAGAGTTATACCAGAGTTGTGCCAGAGTTGTGGCAGAGTTGTGCCAGAGTTGTGCCGGAGATGTGCCAGAGTTGTGCCAGAGTCGTGCCAGAGTTGAGCCAGACTTGTGCCAGAGTTTTTCGTGAGTTGTGCCAGAGTTGTGCCAGCGATGTGCCAGAGCTGTGCCAGAGTTGTGCCAGAGTTCTGCCAGAGAAGTGCCAGAGTTGTGCCAGAGTTATACCAGAGTTGTGCCAGAGTTGTGGCAGAGTTGTGCCAGAGTTGTGCCGGAGATGTGCCAGAGTTGTGCCAGAGTCGTGCCAGAGTTGAGCCAGACTTGTGCCAGAGTTTTTCGTGAGTTGTGCCAGAGTTGTGCCAGCGATGTGCCAGAGCTGTGCCAGAGTTGTGCCAGAGTTCTGCCAGAGAAGTGCCAGAGTTGTGCCAGAGTTATACCAGAGTTGTGCCAGAGTTGTGGCAGAGTTGTGCCAGAGTTGTGCCGGAGATGTGCCAGAGTTGTGCCAGAGTCGTGCCAGAGTTGAGCCAGACTTGTGCCAGAGTTTTTCGTGAGTTGTGCCAGAGTTGTGCCAGCGATGTGCCAGAGCTGTGCCAGAGTTGTGCCAGAGTTCTGCCAGAGAAGTGCCAGAGTTGTGCCAGAGTTATACCAGAGTTGTGCCAGAGTTGTGGCAGAGTTGTGCCAGAGTTGTGCCGGAGATGTGCCAGAGTTGTGCCAGAGTCGTGCCAGAGTTGAGCCAGACTTGTGCCAGAGTTTTTCGTGAGTTGTGCCAGAGTTGTGCCAGCGATGTGCCAGAGCTGTGCCAGAGTTGTGCCAGAGTTCTGCCAGAGAAGTGCCAGAGTTGTGCCAGAGTTATACCAGAGTTGTGCCAGAGTTGTGGCAGAGTTGTGCCAGAGTTGTGCCGGAGATGTGCCAGAGTTGTGCCAGAGTCGTGCCAGAGTTGAGCCAGACTTGTGCCAGAGTTTTTCGTGAGTTGTGCCAGAGTTGTGCCAGCGATGTGCCAGAGCTGTGCCAGAGTTGTGCCAGAGTTCTGCCAGAGAAGTGCCAGAGTTGTGCCAGAGTTATACCAGAGTTGTGCCAGAGTTGTGGCAGAGTTGTGCCAGAGTTGTGCCGGAGATGTGCCAGAGTTGTGCCAGAGTCGTGCCAGAGTTGAGCCAGACTTGTGCCAGAGTTTTTCGTGAGTTGTGCCAGAGTTGTGCCAGAGATGTGCCAGAATTGTGCCAGAGTTGTGCCAAAGTTGTGCCACAGTTGTGCCAGAGTTGTTCCAGAGTTGTGCCAGAGTTGTGCCAGAGTTGTGCCAGAGTTGTGCCAGAGTTGTGCCAGAGTTGTACCAGGGTCGTGTCAGAGTTTTGCCAGAGTTGTGCCAGAGTTATACCAAAGTTGTGCCAGAGTTGTTCCAGAGTTGTGCCACAGTTGTGCCATAGTTGTGCCAGAGTTGTACCAGAGTTGTGCCACAGTTGTGCCATAGTTGTGCCAGGGTTGTGCCAGAGTTGTGCCAGAGTCGTGCCAGAGTTGAGCCAGACTTGTGCCAGAGTTTTTCGTGAGTTGTGCCAGAGTTTTGCCAGTGTTGTGCCACAGTTGTGCCACAATTGTGCCAGTGTTGTGCCAGAGTTGTGCCAGAGTTGTGCCAGAGTTGTGCCAGAGTTGCGCCAGAGTTGTGCCAGAGTTGTGCCAGAGTTCTTCCAGGGTTGTGCCAGAATGTGCCAGAGTTGTGCCATCGTTGTGCCAGAGTTGTGCCAGAGTTGTGCCAGACTTGTGCCAGGGTTTGCCAGATTTGTGCCAGAGTTGTGCCAGAGTTGTGCCACAATTGTGCCACAGTTGTGCCAGTGTTGTGCCAGAGTTGTTCCAGACTTGTGCCAGAGTTGTGCAAGAGTTTTGCCAGAGATGTGCCAGAGTTGTTTCAGATTTGTGCCAGAATTGTGCCAGAGTTGTGCCAGAGGCGTGCCAGATTTGTGCCAGAGTTGTGCTAGAGTTTTGCCAGGGTTTTGCCAGAGTTGTGCCAGAGTTGTGCCAGAGTTGAGCCAGAGTTCTGCCAGAGTTGTGCCGGAGATGTGCCAGAGTTGTGCCAGAGTTGCGCCAGACTTGTGCCAGAATCGTGCCATAGTTGTGCCAGAGTTGTGCCAAAGTTGTCCCAGAGTTGTGCCAGAGTTATGCCAAAGCTGCACCAGTGTTGTGCCAGAGTTGTGCCAGAGTTGTGTAAGAGTTGTGCCAGAGTTGTGCCATAGTTAGGTCAGAGTTGTGCCAGACTTGTGTAAGAGTTGTGCCAGAGTTGTGCCAGATTTGGGTCAGAGTTGTGCTAGACTTGTGTCAGAGTTGTGCCAGAGTTGTGCCAGAGTT